>JASANE010013959.1:0-63769 GCA_030248225.1 Trileptium ribeirensis
GGCACATTACCTGGCTTGGACACGATATTCCATGTCGAGGACGGGACCACAAGCCGCTTATAAGGTGCTGCTCAAGAGACCACTAAGAGAATTCGACGCCTCAGCTCAATGGCGTAATGGTGTCACTCATGAATTAGGTAGAAGATTCAACATCGAATACCGGCCTGGTCAACGCCAAGTGCCAACGCAGATGGACTTTCACGCGATCCCCGACATGACGTCAACTTCTCCCAACTCTGCTGACGAAGCCGATAACGATTGAGCAGGATCATCCTTAGAATGGTTGCTGTAGCCGTGAAAGGCCCACACTTATGGCAAGGGCGAAGGCCTACCTGCCAAACTCGCCCCGACGCTTTCCCTACGGAGGAAGTTTGGGGAAGGAGTGAGGGAGCAACTCATGGGAACTTCCCCTGAGCGCTCCTATTCTCCCTTTTACCACCGGAATATGTTCGGGAACACTTCTATCGCATGTTCGGAGGGACCTGGTTTTTAACCCTCTACCGGACCCAGCCACGCGTTTCATTTTCTGTGGAGCCAAGACGTCAGAAGTCCATGAGTCTCGTTTCAAACTTCTCCTCCGTAGGGAAGCGTCAGCATTTCGCAGGAGCTTCGCGCCTTGCCATAATCTTGGCCTTTAGCGGCTCAGTTGCGAGATGCATCCTGCTCCGTATCGCTTCGTCCAGCAAGTCGAGATCCACGTCGTGTCAGATCGCGTGAAATGCCATCTGCGTTGGCGTAGCCTTACAGGCCGGTAGTTGCAATGTTGAATCGCCGAATTCATGAGTTGACTCGTTACGCAATTGAGCTAGGCGTGAATTTCTCAGTGGTCTCTCAAACAGCAGCCTTGAGCGGTTTGTGGTCGTGTTCAACACAAAAATTCGTGTCCGAGCGGGTAATGCCTAAAACGTGGGGCGCATGGATAGCGGAGGCTTGGGTCTCAATAGCGGGCCTCTCGGCGTTGGTAGTCCATCATGATTTGCTGGCGTAGCGATTGGCAATGTCCCTTTATCGTTCTTTGCGAGAGTTACGGCTCCTAAAGCGTATCCTGAAGCCCGTTGTAGTCTGGAGGTTGGAATACGGGTCATCGTGGTTCTTGCACTCACGCTTTGCGTAGTTTTGAATGCTTCCTCGCCGTGCCGCTCCATTTAATTCTACATCAGGAGCGTTGAGTGGTTCGCCAGATTTCGGAGTAGTGTTGTGGTAATAGCCTCCCATCCTCAGAAGTTTTGTAATTGTTTGAGTGTCTCAGGTCTTTTGTAATTATCTATAGCCGCAGTTCTCAGACAAGTTTACTTCCTTCAGACTAATAATCTCCGAGGTATTTTAGTATTTTCTGTCAAATTGTGGCATTTAACTTACAGTTTGACCTACGTTCTGTCAAACTGATAATTACGGTTGTTTCAGAACGTAGTCAACTAATATGTCGTCTTGTATAAGGCATCTCTCATTCTAAACCTTTTTAAAGTGATAGGCATAAGTTGGAAGCGCGGGAGGAGTTAAACCCGGGAGGCAGAGAACATGCTGTGGTATATTCCATGGACATGACAAAAAGAAGTCTTTTTCCTTAGTTTCAGGATCTAAACGACTACAAAAACCCTTGTGTTTGACATGAACTTGTATTTCGCCAGATTATCCTAATATGTCATCAATGCGGGTAATCATAGCGATTAGGCGACCACGTGACTACGAAGGCGCACAAGCGTAAAGTGCCGTCGCTTATAGACGTACACTATAGAGAAGCCCCATGGTGGGATCGATGTGTAGTAGGCCTGCTTCTACATGTTGTTTAGTTCTTCCTCAAGGGTTAGCGTAAAGATGTGCCAATCAATAGGGCGCTTGCTTTTATGGGGTTTCGCGTTGCCATAATTATTCTGCTGTTGGTGTCGCCACCATCTTGCCTAGTCGAATGGTGCGCGCTGAATATGCTCCGCATTCTGAAATGAGTGAGATTTTTACTGTTTTTGGTTCGTGGGGTTAAGCGTAGTCGTCCAAAATTAATTTGTTTAATACCTGTATGATCGTTCCGTGTTCAATTGTGTCTTCTTTTGGTCGTTGATAACCTGTAGCGTTATTGCTCATCCTTAAGCCCTATGCAGTTGTGTTTGGTGTGTCGGAGGTTTAGACCGGAGGTAGACGCTTCTATTGTATCCTCATACGACCTCGTTATGTGGTCGCTCTGCTCAATGTATGGTTTGTCCTGCGTGTATTGCAACTGGCAAGTTCCAGAAGTTCATATTCGACTGGAATCATGCGTTGACCAGTAGGGGCGCTCCCTATGAAGGGGTATCCGCTACGGAGTGCTTGGCCAGTGGGGCGGTTAGTAATCTCGGAACAGCGTTGATGAATAGTTCGTGGTTAGGTGGCACCTGTGTGTTATTAATTGCTTACGTTGATAACGGGCGGTGGATAATCTCCTTGGTCTACAAAAGAAGCAAGGTCTCGTTCCGCTTGGTGAGTCCGGGCGCGTCCTTAAAGTTTATGGTTCCTACGAGAGTCATAAGGGACATGAAGTCAGTACCCAAAATGCGTTAGTGTGTCGTGGCGCTTTGAAAGGTCACATGGAGCTCGCGAAACCTATAGTGATTGGTGTTTTCACCACTCCGCTTATAGTTAAACTACTTTGCTGTGTAGCTGATACTATCGGATGTATTTGTTATTCGGGTGACATGATCGAGAGTGCGCTCCGGTGTACCGGGGGGTGTCGTGGTTCAGGAGTGCGAGTACGGTACGTAGAGAGTAGCGGCGCTGTCTCGGCCACGTCCATATCTAATTGTCGGGTGAATGCTCTTGTCGAGGTCCCGCGCGTCCACTGCTCGTAGGAGCTAACAAACGTTTAGTGGTGTCTATGAAAAACGAGTTCTCTTCGGAAGAGGCACGGGGTTGGAATAATTCTGTCAACGTTAGGGCGGGGGCGCGTAGCGTGCGAGTTCGGACACGCGCGCGCGCTACGAAGGTACAATTGAAACCTGCGTAACGAACTCGGGGTGTAGTCTCCTCTTCCGGCGGTGCGCTAGGGCCCCTCGTTTATCAGCTCGGAATCCCTAATTGTTTCGGGGTTTTCGTGCGGTTTTCGCTCCCGGCGGCATGATCCACGTGGGGGTAAGTAATTAGATTTTAGGGGAGGAGCTTACACTTTGGTCATACATCATCAAGCTCAGTACTAATAATAATAGTAAGACATGAGTTAGGGCGAAGGTCGCTACAAAGTGGGAAAGTTAACGTTTAAGGTATCTTTTGGACTTGCTCCTTGTACTGGGGCGCCTAAAGTTTGTCGCCTTGCGCGTCATCAAGTGAGCTCCAAGTAGTCAAAGGTCTTAAGTTGGGTACAAAAAAATTCAGTCAAATGGTAATGTTGGGGTCCCAAAATTAGATTGTAATCTACTTCTGGCTTCACATGCTTGTTACATACGATCAATTGTACTACTAACTGTGTATAGTTTCATGGGGAATTTCCGTGCAAGATTTCCCCTTCCTAAGGTTACATGCGCGAGCTGTACGATTTAGGTCAGACGTTCTCAGGCTCCACTGGCCTCAAATTCCACGCATCCTATTTTAAAGCGATTTGCCGGGTTCTGTGCTTGCATGCTCCTAGATTCAAGCGACTCAAAGCGCGTCTGTCCCCAATCTCGCTGCGTGTTGCAGTAGGCGGTAATTTCAGCTGCGTTACTGTTGTAAACTCGGAAGTAAAGTCGAACGTCGCTCCCGTTTTGACAAGCGTCCACTAGAAATTAGAGCGAAGCGGAACAACGTACGCTTTTACGGGGATTACTCGTCCGAACTTGATGCGAGACTCGGTTCTGCACATTATTTTGAGAATTAGTTGGAGTCGTGCGTAGCGTGACGACGTGCGAAATAACTGGGAAAGTTCGCCGAGTTTACGTAGACTCAGTAATGGCCTGTACAGACGAGCGCATGTTGACTCGAAGGATGTGGTGGAGTGCGACTGATGGTGTACGTGTGTGACCTCTTTTTCTGAGTCCGGCACAGCGGAAATCTTCGAAACTGCTCCTCGTGCTGTGGTGTAGAAATGCATGATGTCCTCGTCCACTGCGGTTATCCTTTATTGCTTTGCCGTGCTCCGAAAGGAGACATCGTTCGTCCTCAGCGCATAATTTCGGAGACAAGTCGCTTGCTGACGGACGTTATTAATATGAAAACGCGTCGCGAAGGTCCTAAACCTAGAAATCCCGGAGGCGCGCCGGCGGCGGCGCGATTAAGAGCTTGCCGAACGTCTGGGCGGTTGGTAAGAGTCGGCTATGCGTGTTCGGTTTCTACGCAAAAAAAGGAATGCGCGAGCGGCGATCGATTATCTCTAATATGCCCGGTGATATGCGTAGACCCCAGGCTCGCGTACTAAGCTGCGCTCCGATATGCTGTGCCAGCTGCAGACGCTAAGATTACAGTTCGCTTTTCTGCACCGGTGGCTCGGCCAGGTCGCTATCTGGTGGCAAACATTGCAGTTTACTCGTTCCCGATCTGCTTAATGACCAGCTGCAGGACTACTGGGCAAAGTGCGTAGCCTGATCAGAGGTGATCACCAAAGTTCTGTGGTTCGACAACGAACGAGACGGTTTACGAATGCCACCTCCGATCGGCGAAATCGCGATCGCTAAAGGGCGACGTGGTGGTAACTCAACGTCGAAAGGAAGTGACGGTAAGTGGTGCAAACTCGCGGTACTGTACTGACTTAATCCGTTGTTTAAACCGGGTGAAGAGGTCGAGCCAGTCTTTCGAGGAGTTCTGGGTTCATCCTCACTGTCCACTGCTGCTCGTCGGGTTCCACTCGGGGTCCCTATCGGCTGGTCTGAAGCACTCTCTAGGTTGATTGGTTGCGCTGACCTCGGAAGGTGTTAAACAATCGGCCATTGCTGAGCCAGGCTGTTCGTCCAAGTCTTGATTGCAACTATAATCTACTGTTGAAGTATACACTCGGCTCCGAAATTAGTGGTGCATGCACCTATTGTAATCCCAGCACTACAATTTGGAGCATATTTGAGCGCTGGGAGGTCAGAGTCTTAAGAAAAAAAAATTACGGCGGCGCGGAGCGGCTAGGCAAATTCCGTATGAACTTGCGCGGTAAACTCCCATGTTATCATTGTGTTGTGAGCAAAAATTTGTGGGACTTATTCAATTCCCTATAAATAATTCCGACACTGGGGGACTTCACTAAGCCTCATGTAAATCAATATAACAAGGCGTGAGAGTTTGGTCATTCGGGGGGGTATTAATACCCAATGTAATAACGCCAGTCCATTATACCGTCAATACGGATCCAAAGTGCACAACAGTGCTTAAAGTACCTTCGATTGGTCCGTTTTCCCATGCACAGTACGAACGGAATTGAGCTAGGCAAGAGATCGACACTTGATGTTCAGTTAGGCTATGGCTCCTCTTACACTCTTGACACATTAGGGGGCTCCACTCTGCCTCAAGTTACTTATTCCCAGTGACTTTCTGACGTGTGGCGCGGTAAAGGCGTTTCCATGAGGAGGATGAAGCGAGGCCACTGAATGCGAGTCCGTTACGCGCGTCATACCGAATAGGAAATGCCCCATACCTGTTCACGTGGCGGAGTCTCGTTTGAAGTGCGGCGTCCTCACTGCATTACGGAGCTATATTTAATTTAATTGCTCCATGCTAGGCGCAAACTTCTCTATAAAAAAGCCTGTGGTTGTAGTACCACAGACTGCCCAAAGTAACCCTCCACTCTAAAGTTGATCAGAAATATAGGCATTCCACTACGAAGGGTCCAAATTCTCAGCTCAATATGGGGATGTTGATAATTCGAGGTCTCGGCATGGTAGGTCAAAATGGTAAACAACGTCTGGTCCTACAATGCGATTCCGGTTCACTCGCTGTCAGTGAGCGAACGCTGTGCCTAGTTCAAATCGGAAGGTCATTGCGTAATCGTCCGTACACGTGTGCGATCCTCATACTAATTCGGCGTGATCGTTCGCCATAATTCCTGTATACAAAGTTAAGTGCCCGTGTCTTCGTCCCCCCCGTCAAGCGTCTGAATGTTCGCCTGACTATGGTCTCGAATTCCTCAAATTACCGGGACTGTACTTGCGGTCTCCCTTCAAAGCGATTCATCCTCAGCTACCTTGAGCTCTACAGGTGGGCTATCCGTACCCGAGGCATACAAGGCGCCTCTTCGACAAATATCAGAACGCCTCAACAAAGTGTCATGGACTCACCTAAATTACCGGGTCTGCTAGTAGCGACCCCTCCTTGCACTGTTGTCCAAGTGAGCCAAATCTCGAGCTTTGTAGCGATCTCGACTCATCCTCATCGCCTGCTTTCCTCGTCGTTCTCACCTCGCTGGTGGTATCATCAGCGTCTCAGTGATTAACAATAGCTTTGTTCGGCGGGCTCAAGTGACACCTTGCGTCCGATTGTGCTCGCTGTAACGCATTGTTTTAGCGTGCGTTTCATGCCCCTTAGCCCCACTCCTCGTCTATCAGGGGTGCGCGCTGAGTGTCGGTACCGAGCGGCGTTCGGATTGCGTCGCCCAAAATTCTTGGTCGCTCAATAGTCCTCCTCGTCGTATCACTGGTCGTAACTATTATCAGAGTCATAAGAAGCGTTAATTACTCAGCTATCCTCCGTCCTCAAAAATCACTATGTGTAAGTCTTTGACTTGGGTCAACACTCTCACTTCCGCTTAAATGTTCGC
Source organism: Trileptium ribeirensis (assembly GCA_030248225.1). Classification (NCBI taxonomy): domain Eukaryota; kingdom Metazoa; phylum Nematoda; class Enoplea; order Enoplida; family Thoracostomopsidae; genus Trileptium; species Trileptium ribeirensis. The sequence continues at coordinate 6,677 of JASANE010013959.1, forward strand.
ATCGCTCGCTGTGGATCCACTTCGTTCAAATAGGAATTCGGGCCGAGCCGATTCACTATTCTCTGTTAGACAACATCATTATCCACATCGACTTTCATTATGCCGAGTCATTGAAAAGTTTCCACCAGCATGAAGAACGTTACTGCGCACTTCGTAACACTTGGCGTTAAAACTTCTCACGATGCGATGGACCGCCTTTAGTTTGCACTCACAACATCCCCCTCCTGGGCAGAGCCCCGGGCTTCGGGGTTCCGACATCCTTCATCGGTCGACGTGCGCGAACCCGCTGTACCCTTCGGCTGGACTACAGGTGAGGGCGGCCCGGTCAGCGAGGGTTGCCATGGGCGTGGAACCCCTTGCCCAATGGGTCGGAAAACCCGCCTCAGAGTCATCGTGCTATAGGCCGGTTCAAATCAGCGTTCAATTACATCAACATGCACTTTCATCATCATCCGTGGGAAATTCTGGGTGCTGCCGAGCGCAAAATTTAACTTGGGCAAATCGGCCGTCGACGCGCTGGCATCGTCGCCGCGAGGGACACCGCGCAGCAGCCCGCCGTCTACAATCATGCGACCTATAATTAGAAACGGAAACTAGGACTAGACGACTCCGAAGCCTAACAGTGGTACGGTCTTAGCCTCAATCGTCCTGACCTTCATGGGTCTCTAAAACTCCATGGGTGTAACAACGGTACCAAGAATAATACTGCTATAATAAACGTGCAAGCAAATTGTTATGTTACTGGTATTACTTCGTTCGGTTGCCTCTTGCTGATTTACTTTTGCTTGGAATGACCATTGATAATAATTAACGGTTTTCTTACCTTTGCAAACACTTTGACCGCATATCCAAGTATCGGAACGCGTGAATCAAACTTGCTATAAGTTGCCAGCAATTTTGTATTGCGAATACCCTGAAATTTGACAACGAAAGTAATATTATTTTCCGAAGTACACAAAAAATAGTTATCTATTTTAGCAGTGAAAGACTGAAAATATTCTCGTTGTATGGTCCAGTACAGTAAAGGTTACAATTTGTCCTAGAAGGCAGGCCGCACAAGGGGTGCGAAAATGTCGCAGATTCGCCAACCAGATTTCGGGTCGGGCAGAAAGTTTTTTTGACCGTTCTTACCTCTAGTACAATTCGTACTACCGATAATTAGTGTACAATTAGATAACGTTGGGTTCGTTTTCAAAAATTCTTTGTCACGCTCACTTCACGTATATATAATTTAATTACCGATGGGTTTACCCTAGGTAATATATTAATTGTTCCTGTGTTGCTGTGCAACATTTGAGAAAAGTAAACAACAGTAATCTTTAAGATATTTTTCAATGTTTGAACAAACTAGAAAGACGCAAGGGCTAGGATATAAAGAGTGATCAAAACCATGTTTGCAAAAGTATAGTGGTTTTGTAACGGTTCACTGGTTCTAACCAATAAATTCGAATAGCTAGCTTTCCGTCCGTGTTTTATTTCTGCCACGTTGATCAGGTTTATTGCTGTTAATTATTTTTTCTCGTTATAAATTATTAAGGCTACCCTATTTGCAACCTTTCAAACCGCTTTGGAAACTCGAACCACAGTTCAAATGCCCCATAATGTAATTCCGGACAGATTTGTTAAAACGTGGCCAAGTAGTCTAGCGCGCTGGCCAGAAGCTGCGTGTTCAACGACCGCAGACGCCTGAATTTTTACATTGGAGTCTTTTTTGTTCCAAACAAAGAAACCATGTTTCTAACATATAAAATCTTTATCGGACGATCAGGCACTAATAAACGGCGATTGACCTCCTTGCTTTGTTGTGTATTCTATTGAAATGATTTGATAAACGATAAATTTATAACGATCTTGCCCCTATACCTATCCACTTCTAATCCATTAACGCCACTATTTTTAACCGCAGCGAAAATGTACGTTGGAGATTCTGTAACCATACACTAAAACTTTTTACAGAAGAAAAGCGATAAATTAAAAATACATCCCATCGGCGATGTTTCTAGCAACTACTGCCGCCTCAGCTCATGCTATAACATTTTATAAAATTTTTATTCTATTTTATTCTTGCAAATCTCGAATCTTCTGAAACGCCGCCACGCCTACAGCCGCGACAAAACCAAAACACTTTTCAGATTTGCCACACTCGCGATTTGCCACAAAAATTTATATAGGTACCAAAATCAAGTCTATGCAGGTTCACAAATATTACCGAGCAGAACTATGTAAGCGTAGATCACAATATAACAGGCTTCAGGTTGAACTTATGACCCCAAAAATTATAAAAATCCAACGATCCAGGTGAAACATCTAGTATCGCCTGTATCCTTCATAACGAGATGGTGGCACCAGATTGTAAACAGGCCGGGCTGGGCCGAAATGTAGCTACGAGCAGTTCTCAATTTCCAACGGGCCGGGCCGGACTGAAAAAAACAATTCTGCCCGTTCTCGCTTGTAAATTTTAGTAAAATCCTGCACTGGGGTTGCAAACCATAATGTTATGTTGCTATGCCAATTTCCACGACAGCTTGGCGATACATATTACCGGTAATACGTTAACCATCGTTATTATATCAACACTGGTAAAACTAATACTTCAGCAACGCTATAAAAACAAATAAAAAGCTATTATATTACCTACAATATTTTCTTAAGAGAAATGTGTCACAGATTTTTGAGGGGGACACTACAACGTCCCATTCTGTAAACTAGCCGGTAGCGGAACTATATTTGTGAGCGGAGCTTGGGCTGTGGCATTACGAATGTACTCAATTTTATGTTCTTGTAACTACATTGCATAGGGCTTTATCATTGGTAAAAATATTATATTTGAATTCTTCGACCCAAAAAAACCTATAATGGTTTGATCGAAACGATTCTATTGCAATAAATAACACAAATATTGCAAAATTTTCTATTTTAGCTGCATAAGCTTAACTAATTAGCTAATTACTAATTAACCACTCAAAATTTTTTTTAATTCCAAATATCAGGTGCACACTCTGACATGATAGGCTTTCAAACAAAAAAAGTTTTTTTAAAATCGGTTCAGTGGTTTTTGAGATCCATGAAAGACGAACGGACATCGACTTTTTTGCTCCCAGACAGAAAATAAAAACGCTTCGCTCGGCTTCGCCTCACTCCGCTCAATGAATATATCACGTACTCGATGCAAAAGAATTGAAGCTTGTGGTTTATAAATTCACGGTTCCATTATTTTGGTCTTGGAAGAGAGTTTTGACTGTGGAAAAACGTTACCCTCAATAATATTCATTTCTGGGACTTTGATCAGGTTTCAGGAATATCAATATTAAGCTGTGCAATAATCTCAGACTACTCGTATTCGCCCGGTTTGACCGTCGGTGCGCGCTTAACTAGTATAAATAATAATAGATGCCAATATAATTTGATATGTAACATTTCATCATGATCAGCCTATCGTTTAATTTGTATAACCATAACCAACTGTCTACAACCGAATCCAGGTGAGAAAACAAGCTATTCTATATATAAATAAAACTATTTTCATTTTTAACACGTCCGTTGAGAATTACGAACATTAATCAGCTATGAATCATAACTAGAAGCAATTTCGTACTACATCGAATTTTGACTAAAATTTGCGCGATATTTTTTATTACCAACCAGAGCACAAAATTCCGTCAACATCGGCAGATTCTTGTATTAAGCACACAACTGCTCTAAATAAAATATTTCGCAACAAACATAAGAGCTTCGCAGGATACCAAAAGTGGTATGTTTGTACTACATTAAATAATAAATCTTTATTAGTAAGGTGCGTTCACAGGTTTAATCTTTTAACTCAAAATTTGAGCTAAAATTTTAACCAAAACTTGACTCTAATTTGTAATGAAGAAATACAGCGAATTGTGATTCTTCAAAATTTGAGATAAAAACAGATATACCGTGTATTCGTGGATGATTGACTAAAGGAATACCATTAAAGTTTGAACAGTCACCAAAAAATGGAAAAATGATGGTTTCAATATTTATTAAATTGTAATCGAAATTAATGCTAAAATTTTGAACATAGTTTATGTAAAAAATTTGAATGCGTGAACGGACACTTGCTTTAAAAACCCTGAAATTCGCCGCTATTATTTCCATAGAATAAAACCCAATACCAACTATTTTGGCTTTGACGACTCAATGAATGAAGCGAAATTGTAAGCCGGTAACCGATGCCGCTCGTTTTGGTTCTATGAGAGAATGGTACATATACAATAAGTATGCCCGACAGGCTCAGGAATCGTTTACAGGTGACATTTTGAGGATAAACGTATTAGTGCCACTTGTTGTCGTCCGATTTATTTAAAGTGTTATGGTATTTAGAAGCGGTAAAGATCTATTACTAGATCTTCATGGCTAGGAGGACAACTTGCTATGCTTGATCTCTTACTTTTAAGAATAAGTCAGGATTGAGTGGAGGGTTGTAGCCAGAGCAGATCAGCTATGGGTATGGGGGTCAAATTTTATCGCATATGAACAGCAGAATCAGTACAGAAGTTCCTTTCCAGACGGTCGTTCAAACTGGAGCAGCGTAAGATCCCTTTGACCTCCCGGATTTGCTTGTATAAAATACACACATGTTGTCAGTAACCATTTCGAGTTTATAGATTGGGATTATGGGCTTCAGCAAACGTCATCTCATCACAGGATTATGTAAAATCAGTGAATGGTGCTAAACTAATTTTTTGTATCCTCCAAAACCATGGCACAACATTAGCACTTCGCTGAATTATTTCTGCACAAGGAGAAAATATTTATCCAACTGATTACAAATCGATTCTAGCATAGCGAGAGACCGGTTGACTCTTTCGCGTTCCTACTACCCCCCCCCGCTTGGGTCCCGTAACTTACCAATGTATTGTAGAGCGACACATCTCCTTCGAGTTTGTAGAGTCTGTTTTGAAATTTAACGATCGGAACTTTTGCTCTGGTCACAGCGATTACCGATTGAAATCCATTAATGTGCTTAATATCTCTAGCAACGCGTTTGATTATACGAATTTGTTCGGATTCCTATTAATTAAACGGTAACACTTAAGAACACCTCCCATACACCTATGTAATATCACGACAATAATAAAACCTCTGATCGACTAAAGTAGAGCAGCAGTAATAAAACGTATCATAGCATCAGTTTCCACTCTGTAAAGAACCTAGCCATTCATCGAGTAGCATTAAAATCAAGTCGGACCTGACTGAGCGGTTATATTAATTAGTGCCTGTCACGCTGCCATCTTGTTTAAGCTGCAATTAGGCCAAATGTCCATCTTTTAGTAATCAGAAAATGTGTAATAGGAGCAAGCTTAGTCATTACGTCTTAGATGCGTAAACACCCGCGCCTGAAAGGTCTATTCGCCCAAAGGTAGCCGAAAACACAGCTTTTCATAAAGTGTCACAGTTATTATAGTTCTCCTAAGAGGAGCAAACGTGTGACCTCGACGTAACTACTACAGCCGAGCGTTGCAATGACATTTGACGCGTCGAAAGCGACTTAGATAGTATTTCAAAATATCATCTATCAATTAGAAGCGGAAAATCGATCTGCCCTGTCTATTCCAAAGTCACTAACGTGAACGGATCAATGAAAACCAATGAAAAACTTTAAAAAATCTACAGACTTGACTTATAATTTTGCTGGAGTATATATCTCGTAGCTAAACTTAAAATTTAAGAAAAAGTTGTAATGAATAGTTGTAATCGCAACGATGTTTAAACAAAATTCAATCATATCAGAAAAAAACTGAACTATCCATATATTATTATTGCGAAAACTATAAACTTAGCTAATAACTCTGCCTGAAATATCATTAAACGTTCCGGTACGACCGTCTTAAACTGCAGTACCCGAGAGAATGACTGAGAAGTTTTGGACGAACAAAAATCGAACAAGATTTTTTGTGCGAACAGGCCTCGAACAAATTTTAAAAAAGAGCGAAAAAACTTTGAGCACATGTCGAAAAAATATTGGGAGTTCTCGAGCGAACAGCACTCATTTCTGGCGAATAGTATTAAGCGTCCATAACAAATTTCTGAAGCATACTATTTTTTCATTTCCACTGTTCACAAATACACTTGATTTAAAAAAACTAAACTCACAAAACTATTGAATCAGTTCAAATTTAATAAAAATAAAAATTTTAACGCAAGTATGCTTATGCGTTCCTACACCAAGATGTCCGCATCTTATACTACTTAAGGATGGTTTGAGCACGATCTGCAGTCTACTACACGTCACAGTCCCCCCGAGCTATATCAATATGCTCATCTTGGATATACCTGCCTGCCCGGCCAAGACAAGAAGTCCAATTCATGGAGTACTTAAGGATCGTTCGGACAGGATTCGTTGTGTCTCACATCCCCGTAGCTATATCGACATGCTCACATCAGGCATCGCTGTCTGCCCGGTCAACACCAAGATGTCCAAATCGTGGAGTACTTAAAGATCGTTCGGACAGGATCCGTTGTCTACTATAGCTCACATCCCCATGGAGCTATATCGACTTGCTGACCTTGGGCATCGCTGAATGCCCGGCCAACATCAAGATGTCCACATCTTGACAACTTAAGGATCGTTCGGACAGGATCCGTTGTCTACTATAGGTCACAGCCCCCAGAGCTATATCGACATGCTGACCTTTGGCATCGCTGCCTGCCCGGCCAACACAAAGATCTCCAAATCATGGAGTACTTAAGAATCGTTCGGACAGGATCCGTTGTGTCTCACATCCCCGTAGCTATATCGACATGCTCACATCAGGCATCGCTGTCTGCCCGGTCAACACCAAGATGTCCAAATCGTGGAGTACTTAAAGATCGTTCGGACAGGATCCGTTGTCTACTATAGCTCACATCCCCATGGAGCTATATCGACTTGCTGACCTTGGGCATCGCTGAATGCCCGGCCAACACAAAGATCTCCAAATCATGGAGTACTTAAGAATCGTTCGGACAGGATCCGTTGTCTACTATAGCTCAAACAGGTCACAGCGCCGACCCCCCGGAACTATGTCAAAATAAACATATCTACCCGCCTGGTCCAACGTCAACAACTCACCGATAATGTTCCTACTTGGTTCAGTTATGCTTGAACTCTGACGTTGGACCAGGCGGGTAGATATGTTTATTTTGACATAGTTCCGGGGGGTCGGCGCTGTGACCTGTTTGAGCTATAGTAGACAACGGACCCTGTCCGAACGATTCTTAAGTACTCCATGATTTGGAGATCTTTGTGTTGGCCGGGCATTCAGCGATGCCCAAGGTCAGCAAGTCGATATAGCTCCATGGGGATGTGAGCTATAAGTAGACAACGGATCCTGTCCGAACGATCTTTAAGTACTCCACGATTTGGACATCCTGGTGATGACCGGGCAGACAGCGATGCCTGATGTGAGCATGTCGATATAGCTACGGGGATGTGAGAAAACACAACGGATCCTGTTCGAACCACTGTTAAGTACTCCATGATTTGGAGATCTTTGTGTTGGCCGGGCATTCAGCGATGCCCAAGGTCAGCATGTCGATATAGCTCTGGGGGCTGTGACCTATAGTAGACAACGGATCCTGTCCGAACGATCCTTAAGTCTTCAAAGATGTGGACATCTTGATGTTGGCCGGGGCATTCAGCGATGCCCAAGGTCAGCAAGTCGATATAGCTCCATGGGGATGTGAGCTATAGTGAGACAACGGATCCTGTCCGAACGATCTTCAAGTACTCCACGATTTGGACATCTTGGTGTTGACCGGGCAGACAGCGATGCCTGATGTGAGCATGTCGATATAGCTACGGGGATGTGAGACACAACGAATCCTGTCCCAACGATCCTTAAGTACTCCCATGAATTGGACTTCTTGTCTTGGCCGGGCAGGCAGGTATATCCAGAGTGAGATGAGCATATTGATATAGCTCGGGGGGACCTGTGACGTGTAGTAGACTGCAGATCGGTGTTCAAACCATCCTTAAGTAGTATAAGATGCGGACATCTTGGTGTAGGAACGCATAAGCATACTTGCGTTAAAATTTTTATTTTTATTAAATTTGAACTGATTCAATAGTTTTGTGAGTTTTAGTTTTTTTAAATCAAGTGTATTTGTGAACAGTGGAAATGAAAAAATAGTATGCTTCAGAAATTTGTTATGGACGCTTAATACTATTCGCCAGAAATGAGTGCTGTTCGCTCGAGAACTCCCAATATTTTTTCGACATGTGCTCAAAGTTTTTTCGCTCTTTTTTAAAATTTGTTCGAGGCCTGTTCGCACAAAAAATCTTGTTCGATTTTTGTTCGTCCAAAACTTCTCAGTCATTCTCTCGGGTACTGCAGTTTAAGACGGTCGTACCGGAACGTTTAATGATATTTCAGGCAGAGTTATTAGCTAAGTTTATAGTTTTCGCAATAATAATATATGGATAGTTCAGTTTTTTCTGATATGATTGAATTTTGTTTAAACATCGTTGCGATTACAACTATTCATTACAACTTTTTCTTAAATTTTAAGTTTAGCTACGAGATATATACTCCAGCAAAATTATAAGTCAAGTCTGTAGATTTTTTAAAGTTTTTCATTGGTTTTCATTGATCCGTTCACGTTAGTGACTTTGGAATAGACAGGGCAGATCGATTTTCCGCTTCTAATTGATAGATGATATTTTGAAATACTATCTAAGTCGCTTTCGACGCGTCAAATGTCATTGCAACGCTCGGCTGTAGTAGTTACGTCGAGGTCACACGTTTGCTCCTCTTAGGAGAACTATAATAACTGTGACACTTTATGAAAAGCTGTGTTTTCGGCTACCTTTGGGCGAATAGACCTTTCAGGCGCGGGTGTTTACGCATCTAAGACGTAATGACTAAGCTTGCTCCTATTACACATTTTTCTGATTACTAAAAGATGGACATTTGGCCTAATTGCAGCTTAAACAAGATGGCAGCGTGACAGGCACTAATTAATAGTAACCGCTCAGTCAGGTCTGACTTGATTTTAATGCTACTCGATGAATGGCTAGGTTCTTTACAGAGTGGAAACTGATGCTATGATACGTTTTATTACTGCTGCTCTACTTTAGTCGATCAGAGGTTTTATTATTGTCGTGATATTACATAGGTGTATGGGAGGTGTTCTTAAGTGTTACCGTTTAATTAATAGGAATCCGAACAAATTCGTATAATCAAACGCGTTGCTAGAGATATTAAGCACATTAATGGATTTCAATCGGTAATCGCTGTGACCAGAGCAAAAGTTCCGATCGTTAAATTTCAAAACAGACTCTACAAACTCGAAGGAGATGTGTCGCTCTACAATACATTGGTAAGTTACGGGACCCAAGCGGGGGGGGGTAGTAGGAACGCGAAAGAGTCAACCGGTCTCTCGCTATGCTAGAATCGATTTGTAATCAGTTGGATAAATATTTTCTCCTTGTGCAGAAATAATTCAGCGAAGTGCTAATGTTGTGCCATGGTTTTGGAGGATACAAAAAATTAGTTTAGCACCATTCACTGATTTTACATAATCCTGTGATGAGATGACGTTTGCTGAAGCCCATAATCCCAATCTATAAACTCGAAATGGTTACTGACAACATGTGTGTATTTTATACAAGCAAATCCGGGAGGTCAAAGGGATCTTACGCTGCTCCAGTTTGAACGACCGTCTGGAAAGGAACTTCTGTACTGATTCTGCTGTTCATATGCGATAAAATTTGACCCCCATACCCATAGCTGATCTGCTCTGGCTACAACCCTCCACTCAATCCTGACTTATTCTTAAAAGTAAGAGATCAAGCATAGCAAGTTGTCCTCGAGCCATGAAGATCTAGTAATAGATCTTTACCGCTTCTAAATACCATAACACTTTAAATAAATCGGACGACAACAAGTGGCACTAATACGTTTATCCTCAAAATGTCACCTGTAAACGATTCCTGAGCCTGTCGGGCATACTTATTGTATATGTACCATTCTCTCATAGAACCAAAACGAGCGGCATCGGTTACCGGCTTACAATTTCGCTTCATTCATTGAGTCGTCAAAGCCAAAATAGTTGGTATTGGGTTTTATTCTATGGAAATAATAGCGCGAATTTCAAGGTTTTTAAAGCAAAGGTCCGTTCACGCATTCAAATTTTTTACATAAAATATGTTCAAAATTTTAGCATTAATTTCGATTACAATTTGAATAAAATTTGAAACCATCATTTTTCCATTTTTTGGTGACTGTTCAAACTTTAATGGTATTCCTTTAGTCAATCATCCACGAATACACGGTATATCTGTTTTTATCTCAAATTTTGAAGAATCACAATTCGCTGTATTTCTTCATTACAAATTAGAGTCAAGTTTTGGTTAAAATTTTAGCTCAAATTTTGAGTTAAAAGATTAAACCTGTGAACGCACCTTACTAATAAAGATTTATTATTTAATGTAGTACAAACATACCACTTTTGGTATCCTGCGAAGCTCTTATGTTTGTTGCGAAATATTTTATTTAGAGCAGTTGTGTGCTTAATACAAGAATCTGCCGATGTTGACGGAATTTTGTGCTCTGGTTGGTAATAAAAAATATCGCGCAAATTTTAGTCAAAATTCGATGTAGTACGAAATTGCTTCTAGTTATGATTCATAGCTGATTAATGTTCGTAATTCTCAACGGACGTGTTAAAAATAAAATAGTTTTATTTATATATAGAATAGCTTGTTTTCTCACCTGGATTCGGTTGTTAGCAGTTAGTTATGGTTACTTCAGATTAAACGATAGGCTGATCATGATGAAAATGTTACATATCAAATTATATTGGCATCTACTCTATTTATCTAGTTAAGCGCGCACCGACGGCTACCGGGCGAATACGGTGTATTCTGAGATTATTGCACAGCTTAATATTGATATTCCTGAAACCAATGAAGTCCCAGAAATGAATATTATTGAGGGTAACGTTTTTCCACAGTCAAAACCTCTTCCAAGAGGGATACGTTATGTTATGTTACTACTTCGTTCAGTTACGTATTGCTCGCTGATGGTTTCAAACTTTTCAAGTCTGTTTCGAGTTTAAATAGAATTTCGAGTTGGCGCTAATTTCAAGCTGCTGGAAAAGCAACGCCGATGGTCGTTAATCCTTATTCCATTTGCCAAATTATCTTACCATTCATCGCACAATTCTGTGTGGCACAATGTTTGTTTCACTATTAAGTTCACAGTCCAGTATTCATATTTCGTGCTAAAAGTGGACTGAATCACCGGAAGAAGTGTGTAGGGCGATATCTCTACGGCTCAAAACTGGGTATATTAGACCCACGGGTTTGGCTGTTTTGATGCAATAGTTCGAACCCGGTTTCCTGACGCTATTCTAGTATCACATATTTGAGGAGTTATTTCATCAGATGTCGGCTGTAGCAAACTTATACTTCACTGATCGTAGTGTTGACATGTATTGAATCTAATCGTTCCAAGGGTTTATGGTAAAATTAGGTCTGAGCCAGCAATTTCCACTTGCAAAAACCGGCATAGAAGGCCAAGTTACTTTTAATGTCAAAAACCTGGAGATTGGTCTGTTTGTAGTGTTTGCCGACAACAAATGTTTCACCAGGTTATCCTTGTTTTGTATTTTGTGTAAATAGCACTTTAATATATTTTAGAGTTTTTACTTTGTTTTATTGAGGAAATTAAAGGTTTGCTGGCATTCGTTACAACATGTTTCGTTTGACCAGAAATTACGCAAAGCTATTTTTACATTAACCGTTAAGGTGACTTCCCTACTCGGGGGTTCACTCTATGCTGCGACGATGACGAAGTTGTATTATACCGGACAGTGGTGCTGTTCAAATTACCAGAAACCAGTGGCTCCGCATCGTTTTGCGAGTCACAGATTGTTCGCTGGGGTGTTGCAAATTATATGTGGCTAATTTGGACTGCTGTACTTAAGAACCTCACTAACGTCGTTCCGGATCTGACTTGCGCGGTGTAGGTGCCCCACTGACACTGTTTGGGAGTCTCAGGGACATGATTTCGAGGAGGACCCACTGATATGAGGCTTGACTCACACGAATGGTATCACACCCGCTACTAATACCCTAGTTATGTTTTACCCTCTGCAACCTTGTTCGAGTTTCGCTGTGCTGAGAAGAAAGTTTTCTACTTTTTTGTTTTTGGAGAATATGTTCGAAGCGTATAATGGCGGCTATCGCGTCACCACAACTCATATGTACAAAATAGATCTCCAGCTACAGGCTGTCGCAGAACATGTAAACATACGCCTTAACCTTAAAAGACCGTAAATGTATTTATTCTCAACTACCGTTGTCCCATTAGTGCAGTAAATTCAAGGAAAATACGCGATTTTGTACCAAATCCACAGCCATACAGAAAAAAGTATAACCCGTTATGCTATTTTGCCGCAAAGATATAGTCACCTAGTTGTGCCGGCAATTCGACTGATATTAGTCCCAATACTAACTCTCTAAGACACCTGATATGATGGGCGTCAACTAACAAGCATGGTTATGTGGAGCAAAATTGGTGCTGATTTTAAGTAGACATGGTTTGGTTTTCAGTAGCTAAATATGTATTCAACGGGACCTGGATACAGGCGTCTAATTAAAAATAAACATTAGCAGAACTGCTTGTGTCCAACAGTTTGAGACTTTTACAGAGTTTTCTCACACTTATAAACAATGTTGAAACAATCCGGTCTGGAGCCATTTTGTTCAAGCCGTGAGGCGGTGACATTGCTTTCGCGTTTTACCAGACTGAGCAGCATCACAGCCTAAGTCAGTTTGAATACCCATTCCGACCGCTGTCTTAACAACTGCTTATATTTAGGAGGGGATGGTAAGGCAAACCCTATGTTCGAGGAACTGTATGGCCAAACCACGTTCACGACACTGTCGTTAAAACGAAAAGTGTCAGGGTGCGACATCAACTGACGCTTCTGAAGTTAAAGCTGATACATTGATGCAATGTATTTTAATGCCACTGTAGAGATAATTGGACTGTTAGGCAGCAACTACGAAAGCTCAACTGAACTGATGGATGTCGAGACTAGTAATCTTAGTATTAGACCTAGGCTTAAGCATAGCATTAGTTTTAGAGGCACAAAACTTTGAACCATCACCGAAGAATACAGGTAGTAAGGTCTGGACATGGTGCTTTCAGAAGTAGACACTATCCGTTAAAAAGGCACTCACGCTCAAATATCAATGCCATACTCCAGGACGTATTAAGATAGTGGGTTTTTGGAGTAGCAGCTCAATGCTATATTTTCACGATGATTTTGGTAGCAAAAGATTTACAATGTCATTTTCTAATGCATTTTTATTGAGTTAAAATATTTCATTTCTAAAAATGAATTATCTCATGGTCTGGCCACACTGTGATGACACAGAACGACCATCATGGTGTAGGCAATTGGGGTTGAATTATGCAGACACAAGGTTGGTTTTGCCATTGAGCAAATAACTGCCGTAAACTTGTGGAGACCCGACAACCCAGTGCTGGACAAATATATTCTCAAGCCCGCTAGAAATAATAGGATTGGTCGGATGTTTCGGATAGCTTCTGCTGATCAGATGGCGTGTGAACGCGATACACTACGATTACATTGCTATAAGCAATTGCCATTAGGTAACATGCGAACTTAAAGGGCCTCAGTTTCCGCAATATGCACTTTGCAGACAGCATCGTGATCATTAACTGCGCCACCAGAAACGGAATCCTAACCGTGACTGGCACTACCGACCATACCGGCGGATGACAGTCACGTTTCAGCGAGAGGCAGAGAACTAAGAATGTGGCGTGCCACAAAGAATCGGGCATACATTGCTGAACACCGATACACTCGATCATACAACAAGTCTAGCCCGGGCCTTATGACATCGATTTCGCTTTGCCCAACTAATTCAAAATATCCCTTCCATTATCGGGTACTCTCGAGCCGATTCGGCAGGGACAGATGTTGAACTCATGATACCCATCGACGTCATATTATTTGGGATTCCACACGTTTGTTTATCGGAATTCAAACTCGATTAAAATGACAAGCATTGGTCATCGGATCTTTAGATTCTTGGACCGAAAATTCTTGACAGCTTATCACCATATAGTTTATTTGCGATGTGCTTTTTCGACCATGTCGAAAGCAATGCTAACGTCGGTAATTCTGCACTGACAAAAGGTGTAAATTGGGAACTGAAATGAACTAAGTGTGCCGAGTTTAGCTACAATTGAGCTTTAGTCAAGTTTAGCTACTCTATTCTCCTACAAAGATAAAGGCGCTCCAACTGCGCTTGGATACAAAACATTTAACTTTTAAATTATTTTTCCAAAATTGTTCAAAGTTCCAAAAACTTGTTAACATTAAATATCATGTTTTGAGTTTTCCCGACGGTTTTGTCAAAGATGCTGTTTTGGAAAAGGGCAACTCATTTTAGTATTTTGGTTCGTTTCGAGAATAGATATGACAGAGAAATTTTAAAACTTCTGGATTAATATTTCGTTATTGTGCTATGTAGTTAAAATTATATTTTCAATCTCCCCAAGGCTTTTCTCTGGTTTTGCTCAGTTTTCAAGCTTTCGGTTCGCAACTTTTTTTACTTTTAGAGTAGTGACACCAACTTTGTATTCCAAGTTTCAGTTTTTCATTCTGAATTGTTCCACTCTCAATGTATTTATTTACGTGTAATTCTTATGGGCTTTGCTCACTTTATTTAAATATTTTTGGCTTTCGGTTTCCACGTCTCATAATGAGATATCTGGTAATTTTGTATCTCGCAGTAATACTATGATTATGCACAGGGCAATGGACGTAATGTTGTGGTTACCTAGTCTATAATGGTTCATTATCCCTTTAACCTCCACTATATGTATCGTGTAATATTTGAGACAAAGCCAAGTAGAGAATTGAACCCGGGCTGTACGTGTGCAAGCCGCGGTAGCAAACCGCTCAACTATCTAAAAGTCTTTGTTCCGTTTGTTAAGGAGTCTCACAAACCGAGCGAATAACAACACACGTGCAAGAAGTACAAACAGCTAACACAACCGTCGTTATGTGCGTCGATGTCACACAACCATACAAACGGTAAACATTATATTGAGATTTTGATCAGAGAAAACAGAACGCAAACAATTTAATATAATACCGAACTATGGGTCAAATTTTGTGACCTTCAGGCCCGAAGACAAGTTTTTAGTGGCCGGAAGCAAAATCAGAACTGACGTCTTCACACGACTGAAGCGAGAGAATTCTTGGCTCATCGCACTGACAGCAGATCATATCTCGACAGAAGTCTTGCGCAGAGAGGACAAGCAGGTTCACAGTCGAAACGTTTTTGGAGCGGCGAACAGAAAAAGCATTTCAATTTGTTAAATCCGAAATAAATTAGAAAATTCCACAATTGCGTTTAATAATTTCAATAAAATATTGCCATAGCAACAGCATTTTATAGGCCAACGAGTAGGCTGTCAGTCAACCAAAGCAACCGATAAACTTTCTTTATAGATGTAAGCTCAGTCGTGTCAAAGGATCTTTGTTATGCATCATTTGTATTAAGAGAGTCAGGGCCGGGTTTTGTCACAGTCTGCCGCGGCTCTAAAGTCATGCAGCCAGTGTGACATTTTTTGGAGTGTACGTTTGGAGCCTCGTATCTCGAATATGTATGAACGCTCTCATAAGAGCAGCTGGCATTTCACATTTTCAAGACCCTACCGCTAGAGAGATATGTGGAAATCTTCAATGCTTAGGATTTTGCGCAAATACCTGAGTTTCGAAAATCTTGTACGACATGCTTGATAGTTTTTTAGATTTTACTGGATAACATGAATTTTCAATGATATTTCACTGGATCTACAACGGCAAATATATACGTAGATAAATTTTCAAGCAATAACACGCAATCCTCATCCTTGTTTTATAATTGTATGTCGCAGCGTTGTAAATAAGAATTTATTCAATTTTACTACTCTATCGCAACTTCCAGTGGTACCAAGAAATCCAGAGGGCCTAAGTGTAATGCTTGGCATACCGTTCTCGATATACTAAGCGTTAGCCTTAACCTAAGATTAGGTCCTTATATGAGGCATACACTAAGCCTGAGCATAAGACGGCAGACTGCCAGCTCTAATCTGTTCTTTTTTGCAGCGATATTAAATTAACGGCCATCAGCGGCCAGCGGTATGTTTATCCACTTGAAATTTTGATAACGTCTTCATCCGCACTGGTTAAATATTGAACCTCTATAACGCCTATGGTTTTTAATTGTGCGCGCAGATATTGACCTTTTTTGCATTTTGTAACGCAACATTTGAAGAAATGGATTCAAATAAAATACATGTTCTCGGTACATATGGTGAATGTACGGAATTTGTTGCCTGGATATATAATAAGTAAAGCTTTACCAGAAACTTCTAAGATTGGTCGATTTATCGAAACTGTTTCAGTATGACACATCTTTATCAAAGTATATTACCTGCGGGTTTTAAATCTTTGTTATTCACCAATTTAGCATTGCACTTGCGGCTGAAACCTCATCCTGATTTAATCATTGCTCTTTTTTGTGATTCGAGATGTAAGCCTATATCTTGATATCTGTGTAGACGCATCAAATGTGTAAAAAACATTTTATATTCATCTAAGTATTAACCTCGCCGGGTTTCTGAGAACCACGACAGATGATGGTCAAGCTGCGAGCTTACGCACCGTCTTTCTTGGGGTTAAACAGCCTTTGATGGTGTCCCACATGACCTTATCTGACCGTCATTGAAAAGGTTTGCGAGTCGAGTCTACGAAGGTTTGGCTACGTTCAGATGACGTGCAACCGCAAAGTGAATGGAACAAGACAATCAGGCTGAACAAGCCAACGCTAGAACCACATTTCCGTACCAATTCTCTCCATAACGAAGCTCGAGTGACTTAGCGATCCAGAACAGTCGATCCCGAATGGCGGTCTTTGTTTATTAGGATCTTTACTCTGCTCTATAATTCGACTGGATACTGTGAATATATGCATTGAAGCCCGATAGAGCTGGCTTTGAAGGTAATAAACTATATTATTTTTGTGTAGATTCGCTTCGATTAGACCATTTTGGCTGAATGAATTATCGGTTGCGAATATAGAGGTGAAATTACCAAGCGGCGTTCCAATATTTAACTAAGGCCGCTAATGCGGTATTTTCGAGTAATAGGACACGGCTTGAGTTATTGCGAATTTAAAGCTTGGAATTAGTTTGCTTACCCTTGTTTATTTACAGACAACATGGGTGACATTTGATCTGTTTGTATTACTAGTCAAAAATGGGTACAGTTACATTCCCAGTTATCGTAAGGCTTGGTCATAACCGATTTTCAACACAATTAATCCTCAAGCAACATATATCCTCCCGTCGTGAGGGAAACTTTTTAGCAAAAAATAGGCCAAAACGTTGAGAAAATATGTAAAAATTGAGGTGAAATTAGCTAAAAATTGGAGAAATTATTAGAAAACATTTATTGAAAATTGGAAAATCGTTAAAAATTTTAGCAAAATTGAGAAAAATTTCAAAAATTTACCAGCCACCTGGCTTATATCTCCACGCACTCCCCGCCTACAATATACCCTGGACAAAGCTTCGACGTCGATAATTATTAAAAATCGAAAAGGTATATACGAATTGATCATCTATTTGAGATGTAGAAGTGTTCACTGCATTTGGCTCAAAAAGCCACCCTCAAAACATAGTCCCTGGTACAACTGTATTCGAAGTTGGTGACACGTAAACAACTGGATGTACCGCTGAGACCGTTTATTGGAATTTTGGTTCGACGCCGGGAAGCTTGGATTACAAATTCAAAGCCGGAATTAAAGCAGCGAAAATTAAATAGTTTCCCACGTCCGAATTGTTTCAGATAGGATTCTCTGGTCTCGTCACTAACTACATCATTTAGATACGGTGTGTAGGACTTTGCAATATATTCTTGGGAGGCAATTATGTTTTCCTTCATTTTTGTGCGCATTCCAATATGTCATTTCTTCAGTAATTGTTATTATAAGTTTGCTAAATTTCACTTATGTTTTGTGAAAGAAATCCTTGGAGCAACGCAAAAAAGCAGCTGTTCAATTCGATTCATACACGCATCAAAAATTTCCGAAAATTCATTTATCCAATGAAGAGTTTGTGTTTCCCTTAAACTAAACTAAAAAATTTTTGACAATGGAATTACTATTAATGCGAAGATAATGAGGATTATCTTGGTAAATTATGAGAACCCAAAATATCATTAAATTCATTGTTTCGTACGGCTATGTCAAGAAGGCCATCCGTGGAAATTACGTGTCGGGTGACAAGGCCTTGTTGCCAAAATGGATCGCAAAATAGTGTGATGCGGCACTGGAACCCTTCAACCAGATTGTGTTCAATCTTAAGTTGTCTCCTTTTAAAGCTCAGGTCCAACTGAATTTGAACGTTTTCAAATTCAACCTTAGACGTATCCTAATTAGGATTTAGCTTATATTACAGCAACCAAAGAATGGTATCGATCTTTGTTCAGTCTATATAGAATGGAGTAGTTTAGTTGTAAGACGTGCATATTGCAAATTGCACAAAACGCATCATGGTTTACACTTCATTTACCCATAAGGGTTATCTCTTCGAGTGACACCAAGGTTCTCCCTTCAAAAATTGGGGAAGGTTTGACAAAAATTGGCTAAAATTGAGGAAAAATATAAAAATTTTAGAAAGAACAAAGGAAACTACGAACAAATTGCGTTACTATGTACTAGCTAGGGCCAGTTCTGGCCCTAAGGGTTCCCAGCTGCATCACTCTCAATATTCACTGTCGTGCCCGGACAACCCCGGCTTACACGATTCCCCGGTGAACCCTGGTCAGACCGATGGGAACCGCTTAGCTTAGCAGGGTGCCGGCTGGTTTATCAGGGTGTTCGGCCTGGCCCCTATGATGGCCCACGTGTCTAGAGGTATGGAGGTCACCCTGAGGGAGAGTCATCCACTCAGCCTGCTCACAGGTAATAAGGCTGACCCGTCATTCCCTCACTTTCCGTTATTGGGTCCTGCTCCCTTTACCAAAACCTGCTGAGGCCCTTAGCGGTAGGACCCATTTTCGAAGCTGCTTGGTAACCAGAACGGAGTATTCCATAATCCCTGGGCCTCTGAACGGCAGGGGTGAGATTGTTTTATCTTAGCACGATGTAAGGCCTAACTAACTGGGCCTAGCCGGTCCACCGTATCGAAGGGTTATTTGAAAATCGGTATGAGCGTTTGCTATAAGGAGCTTAGTGGTCTATACGCTGAAGCGAGCTACTGTACGAGCGGACGGGAATGCGAGCACGAGCGGTGCTAGCTGGAGTGTTGGGAATGGCCGAATTGATCACAGTAGCGCCGCTGTATTCGATGGCCGTAGTTTGACTATAACAAAAACGGAAGCAAGCTCTCGGCTGATGAGTAGGATGGGGCGGCCGGAAAATGACGCGGTTGGAGCGAGCATCATCGGAGGGCAGTGGATCATGGTGAAGCGGGGACCTGGTTCATACAGTAAATGAGCATACACTAGAGATTTGTGCCTTTCGATGAAATGCGCCTAACTTGTGCCAGTCTAGTTCGCCCACGAAATTACACACGACAATTGTTTACTTCCTGGCTTTCCCTTTTCTTCGACAAACGCAAAACACTAACATGAAACACAAGAACTACCCAATCGGGTGCACCACATAATAAAACTATTTATATCATGAGCACGTCAGGACCCGAGGACCCTGACTCAACGAGTACAAGTGTCTGGACCTTTTGAATAACCAACAATTTGACTTCCCTTATTTAGCAAAATTGGTTGGACAACGAAATGCGGTCTGGTGAACTCCAGACGAGCTCCTTTTGAAAACGGGACCCTTGACCCGAACTTTGTATTTAGGCCTTAGTCTTCAGTTGGCCTTTGCGTTTCCCATGTAAACTTCTGCCGCGGCTATTAGCATCCTCCTAGAGTTTTCTCTAAATTGCTTTGCACAGATGCGTGGGCACAGCGCTTACGGGAGCGCGAGATATCCGACGGACACCTCAGCACCCGCTAGGGCTGCCCTTGTTCCTAGGCCTAGCGAGAAAATTTGAAAGAAAAAAAGTCGGGGGAAAACCTCAGGTGGACTTCTTCCACGCGTCCGCAGTCGAAGAGTCCACCCGCGGCAATCATAACTCCCAAAGTGCAACCTTCATGTCCCCGTTTTATTCTAAAATTTTGAATGATCGCGTCACTTTACAACTTAAAATTTTGACGACAATATGTACTCTATACCCTAGTCATCGCAACCAGCAGGCACCTATCTAGAAATTTAGCATTGCGGCCTCCACATAGCACGCTATAAAACTTCAAGCAGCTCACCCCCTGGGCACGTACAATGAATGCAATCCAGGGAGTGGGGAACCAGTCGAGCACGGGTGGATATTTCCTTTTTAAAATTTTGTCACGATTTTGGCTTCAATTTTGCCCTAAGCTCAATCGCCCTCTCCACAGCACGGGCACAGCACTTACGGGAGCGCGAGGCATCCGACGGACACCTCAGTACCCGCAAGTACTGTCCCTAGTCCTAGGCTCAGCGACAACTCGAAAAGTCTTGTTGAGAAAAACCCCGGGCGGATCTCTTCCACGAGTCTGCCGGTCGAAGAGTCCACCCGGGCTGACGAAAAACAGACGAAAGAAGAAAATAAAGGGGAAAACCTAAACTAACAAACACAGAAAAATCGGCGACAACCGCCGACTAAGCGCGTCAATATTTCAAATGAAACTACGCGACTGGTCCCATTTACACGCCGCGCGATCTCCTTTTATACGGACCGATGCCACCCCCCTTTTTCTTCGCTGCTCTCTATCCAAAATTCAAACTTTCAAATATGATAGAAAATAAAAGCACATTTCAAACTTTCGAAAATAATGATAAAATAAAGGCACATTTACCGAACAGTAAATGAACACATACAAAGATGTATATATGTACAACAACGTTGCTTGACTCTACAGCAATCCAGCCCCTATCAATGTGCGACAATAACAACGTGGCCCGCAGCTATACGTGGCCAAGGCTCGCCAAGAAAACAAAACCCCCGCTGGTCGGTGCGACAGAATGTTTGGAAAAAATATAACGGTGCTCAGGGCGCCGTTTTCTCATATGGATATCGGTACATTTTTGCCGATATCTCGGGATTTAAAAAAAGTAGGCGGTCGGGAGCAGGACCAGCATCATGCCCTCGCAGACCGGCTACTGATGAAAATTTAAAATTTACGGTATCTTTTATAGGAGGCCCGTTAGAGGCAGTTGTAGAAGGAAAATATTCCAAATTTTGATGCCCCGTTTAAGTTTAGGGGATCCTGAGCGGACCCGAGGGGTTGGGCGGCCTCGGTTTTCAACTAAGCAGTTAGGGTGGGACCCGATAAGTGTCCCGGGCTCCAAAAATCGGGGACTTTTGGTTATTTTAGTTGTGCTTTTAGAAAAATGGAGGCTTAAACGCCTGTTCGGAAATCCGTAAGTATTCAGGGGATGCAAATTTCTTGACCCGCCGGGACAATTTGACACCCTTGGAGAGTCTTTTATAAGGTTTAGTCGCCCCCGTTCCCTTAAGTTAAATAAAAACTCCAAGAACCGACCTTTACCGTTACACCCCAAAATAGCGCCTTAGGAAATTTGTACCGGAAATTTCCTTCTATGCGAACCAAAAATTTTAGTTGACTGAGCGTGATCGGCCTAAGTTTAACATTTCTGCCCTCATCCTGACAGTCCCTGACTATATTATATACATAAGGCACATTATAGGCACAACAAATATCCAATAGGTTCCTGCAACTCTTCGGCGTGTGCGCTGGGATCGGCCCAGGGCGACCAGTTTTCTTGTACCACCAAAAACCCCTGTGACATCCGTTGGTCCCCGACCTCTCCGAACGCACACCCGTTCTTCGCAGCAATTATAACGTCGTATAATATAATACTCGAAACGTTTTATAAACAATATACAACATCAATTTTTTACAAGGATCGACCGGACACCCCTAGTCATGATACTTGTCTTCCGTTTTCGGTGCCAAAATCATCCCGGGCACCTTCGGGCGGTGGAGTGTGACCTTACAAGAACAATACGCAAAATACGATGTTTTATTTCACATTAATAGTAACATAACGGAATTATATCAAACGGAGGTCACACTCCACTTCAAGTATGACCGAAGTCAACCCTCAACCGTCCCATTTTGTTGCTTCACATAAAAAACGGAAAACGTTTCAGTCAACCAAAGCTACACGCAGCACCAGTCAATAACATAACTGTCATGACTGAAATCGGGATTTCTTCTGTTGGCGAAGGCTTAGGGAAATGACTGAAGTTTTCTCCGATTAAAATCCATGAAATTCGTATTTAAACATTGACAACGAAACTATAGTTTCAATTTGCCATCAGGATTCGCGAAGTCTTCTAGGATGGCAGGACCAACTTGGTCATTTTTGAAGGCCTATACTCAGACGGGCAGTTTTTAGTTGCAGAATACAGTGAAAGCTTTTGTATTTCCATAGTATGTGGCGTATGTCATTATGCTGGAGGGGGACACCTATAACAAACTGGAGGGGGCATCAACAAGAAACAGGAGAGGGACACCAATATCAAACTGGAGAGTCGCACAACCATCAAACTGGAGGGGGGCTTTACTATCAAACTGGATGGAGGCACCACCATAAAACGGGTGGGGACACCACTACCAAACTGGAGGGAGCACCAATATCAAACTGCAGCGGCTCACCACTATTAAACTGGAGTGGAGCACTAATATCAAACTTGAGAGTGACACCAATAACAACCTGGAGGGTGGCACCACCATCAAACTGGAGAGGGGAACCAATATCAAACCGGAGGGGAGCACCAATAACAAACTGGAGGTGGTCACTTCTATCAATCTGGAGGCGGGCACCCCCATCAAACTGAAGGGGGCACCACTATAAAACTGAAGGGGGCACCAATAACAAACTGGAGGAGGACACCAATATCAACCTGGAGGGTGACACCACCATTAAATTGGAGAGGGGTAATACTATCAAACAAGATGGGAGCACCAATAACAAACTGGAGGGGGACGTCCATATTAAACTGGAGGGGGACATCACTATGAAACTGGAGGGGAGCACCAATAACAAACTGGAGGGGGACGCCCATATCAAATTGGAGGGGGACACTACTATCAAACTAGAGGGGGCACCAATAGCAAACTGGAGGGAGACATCAATATCAAACTTGAGGGGGACACCACCATAAAACTGGAGGGGGCACCACTATCAAACGAGTTTTTAAAAATATCCATTGGACCGGAAGTACGCCAAAAAGATCGTACATACAATAATATCTACTATATACAATCGTACATAACCGGTCAAAATATATTGACAGAATTAGGTTCAATGTTCCAGTGTCGTAAAGTTCAATGTACCAGTGTTACATACGACATGTCGTATGTAACACTGGTACGCACGACATGTATGTAACACGTGTTACATACAACATGTCGTATGTAACACAGCTACGTACGACATGTCGTATGTAACAAAAATTTTCGAGTTGATGGACGCATTGTTCTCTGAATCAGCAATTGGCGCCTTCATTTTACTAAAGTCAAGCAAATCCTAAGCGAGTCAGTAGTTTTAACAAAACACTTCGAATTCACTCAACGGAACAGTATATCGTAACTCGTTTTCGTACAAAGTCATCAGGCTGTCATTCTTTTCACGTTTTGCCAGACTGCTCATTATATTATCTTAGTTTAATTGTATTGCACGGCACAATTGCCGTCCCGGAAGCGTTTTACAAATGGTCACTTGCAGTGCAATCTGCATACCATATTGACATAGCAGTTGTATCTAAAATGTAACCAAACTCCGACGAAAATTATATGAAGCATGGTGCTAGTGAGGTTGTTCTATCAGAAAATACCATGACAGAACAGAAATAGTTTCAGTGCCAAAATTTGCAAGATTTTGTTTTTGCTTCTTTATTAACCCTTTAGTTCTTGTAGTTGGTTGTATTCGCTCGCATTGCGCTTGCCCAAAGTCGCAAAGCATCTTGGATTAAGATCTTCCCGTTTGCCTTTGTATGATAAGAAATCAGGCAATTGTTTCGTTCCGGAGCACATCCTTTAGCCAAATTTCTTTAGACAATGTGCAATAAACATTCCTACTGCAAAAACCTATATTTATTCAATTTCTGCGTTATTAACGAGTTATGCCAGATTATGATTTTTGCCGGATTAAGATATGGCACCAAGTTTTGGTCTGTCTTTCTCTGCTGAAAAACGAGTGTCGATAAGATGAGTTCAGCTTTTTGGAAAATATGAATCCTTGTTTTTTCGACAAGCAGTGAAATTGCGTGCAACGAAATGATGAAACCAAAGCTAGTCTCAAATGGAAACTTAGGAAATGGCAATAGAATATCATTTGTGGAGAATGAAATTGTGTAATCTATTCAGTACTTTTTATATACACAATGCTTTGTAGACTGAACTAGGTAGAATGAGTAACAGAGTGAATTATTGTCGGGAGTAGGGCAAATTATAGTAATAATATGGACTCAAATAACGATCAAAAACCAGTCCGAATTGAATCAAGTTTGTTGGATTTATTCCACCCGAAACTGTTTTACGAATTTTTCAACTCTGTGTAATCTTAAATTGTGTTGCTTTAATTAAAACTAAATATGCGGCCAAATAAAATGCAGGTCTTCAATCGATCCAAATCGAGTTGCTCTCATCCACATTGTTCCCATGTTTCCAAACAATGGCAGGTTTCTTCCATCACTGATGAGATACGAGGTGTGCTCTAAAACGCATCTCCAATCAAGGTTTGCCTTGCAATCTTTATAATTGACATACGTGATGTTGAATGCGATCAACTAATGTGTTTCGCTGCAGCCAAAAGAATCTCCGATGGTTAAACAATTTCCGAACCATGAACAGCCGTGCACTTCCATTTTTGTCGACTAAACGAATCATAAATGTGTCATTGCAACACAAAGCGCCTGGAAGTCATTGTATGAATGAGTGGTTCGACCCAAGTTACAGCCAGGTTCTCGAATACGATTGCTATGACGACAGTCCCAGCATTCAGCGGTATTCGAGTTGGGATTGGGAGCAGAAGCAGTATTTTCGTTAAGGCCCTAATGGTCACACAAGTTCTCAAACGCATCGGTCTCGAGGGTTCATCGCGGTTCACGGACGATGGCGTTTGGGGTACTCGAAACGATACTACAGGCGAATGGAACGGATGTTTTCTGTTATTTGAGCGCGGACAAATTGACATTGCAATGCCTGGGATGGACTTGACCTATGATAGAGCGTACCGGTCTTCAGCGATGTATACCCCGATTTTTTGTGACACGCCGATGGTTGGATTTTTGGTCCCCATCATCTCTCTAAAACGGGACAGTCATGTGCCCGTGTGGTCGGTAATGTCAGCCACGGTTTGGATGTTGTTTTTGGCTACGCAGCTAACGAAAACAATACTACCGGCAACATTTTTGGCTCGAAAATTGGGACCTCTAAGATTTTCATGCGACCTAATATTAATGGCGCTCGTGATTGCTTACGGCAACATAATAATGGAGTATCGCGTTCTCACGCCATTTGCTCTGTTGAAAGTATCCGAGACATCTCAACGAGAAACGATCAATTCTATTATATCGAGCGGGTTTGTGAATGTATTTCTTCAGCACTGGGTTGTCGGTTCCCCTCACACTTACATGAGCTATTTGACGCTACTCGGCGGAAGAAACGGCCTCATTTTAGAGCGAGCGGATTTTGATTATTTAAAGCGAAATCCGGGTTTTATCATGTTTGTCCACGGCAGTATGGTCATCGCTTCAGTCGCTGACAACGACGTTTATTTCGTTGAAGATTCTTCGCCTATCTCGTCATACACAGCAATATATTATAGCAAAAGACTGAGCAAGCAGTTAGCGGAGCGACTAAAGACCGTTTACGAGAACTTGTGCGAGTTTGGCGTGTACACAAAGTGGCTGAAGGTTAATGATTTTCAAAAACTCAACGCTGCAAAGATTTCTCGAAGAACGGTCGACAAGCTGCCTATTTCTCTCATGGATTTGATGTTTGAAATTAGACCTAGCCTCATTGGTACTCTGGCGGTGTGCCTGTTTTCCGCGCTGGGCGAAACCATATACCACCGTCTATTGAGATTAAGGCGAAACCACACGGAAAAAAGGGACAGAAAATTGATTGTGAAAATAACTACAAACTCGCCTATGGATAATGAGCGTTTTACTCGTGCAAATGTTCAAATGTAAGCCAACGCTAGGAATAAGACTCGGCAGGTAGCGCACCAAAACCCCTTGACCTATTTAGGTGCTCTTGTTCAGTCGGAACCTCGTAAAGTCAGCAAATAACACTTCTACTAAGCAGTACGTGTGGCACTGACAGCGTATTGGCACAGAACGTTCGAATCCGGGCCAGCGTTATCTCGATCTGAAGGAGGCAAATTCAAGAATGGGTCTTTCTCTGTTCACTGCATCTTTAACTGTTTTCGTAGACGCTTGGCACGACGAAACTTAAGGCAACGTGAAAACTTGGTCATCTGGCTAAAACTCGACAAGGCTTTTTAACAGCGCC
Organism: Trileptium ribeirensis; assembly: GCA_030248225.1. Classification (NCBI taxonomy): domain Eukaryota; kingdom Metazoa; phylum Nematoda; class Enoplea; order Enoplida; family Thoracostomopsidae; genus Trileptium; species Trileptium ribeirensis. The sequence continues at coordinate 33,314 of JASANE010013959.1, forward strand.
GCCGTTCAATATGACCTATTTCTTCGCCCAGAGAGCGCGCTACATAAGACTGGCCAGTGTACAAAAATATGAGTTCTACTCCAACTATAGGCAAAATTCGAGCCACTATAAAAGCCCAGACTTTTATAGTGAAGCTTCAAACGCTAAATCCCGTGTCAATAGGTAGATATTTTGTCCTCCACTCAAGTATACCTGGTAACTGTAATTCGGCGTTCACGTTAAAATATCCCCAACGTTTAGAACCTATGTACACCACACAGTGTCAGGTACACTGTCGACAACAGGGTGACTTAGACACACCAATTTGTTTTTTAAATAGCTAGGTGCATTGTCAGTTCTCGACAGTGTCAAGCATGCCTTGTCTTCTTGCAGTTTTATTATGTAGTAGCTAGGAGTGTGTCGTACACCTTCGGCAATTGATTTACAGTGTAGGTGCCACCATGACTCTACGGTGGACTAGCGACTATAGGGGGACAAAAGTTTCAAACAGCGGAGACAATATAACGCGAACGCTGCATAATCTGCACCATTGGAGATCAAAGATTCCAATAAATATAACTAGCTTTCAGTGCACTAGGATAACTCTTCAGTAAATCCCAAGGTTTGTTTATATTCTTACAAACCTACTCAAATTTAGCACATGATTCCAGATTTTGCTGGCTATGGAGAGCTATGACAACTGCCATGGCGGTTACTTTTGGACCCAAGGTTAATTCCAGCACCCACAAAGGATATTTCCATGATAACTATTTTAATATTTGTAGATAACACACATATTTCTGTGATCGCATACCATATAATAATTGAGTAAAACGCGTGGATTGAACACAACATATAATAATAAACCATTTATAAAGCGCTTTTTACGAAAGCGTTACAAAAGCGCTCAACAGGGTCTTCTTTTCCCGCCGACTTCGCGGTGCCCGTTCCCACAGCTGTGATTTCTGCCCAGTCCTATGAAAGTCAAAGTGAAGAAATTCAATCAAGCGCGGGTAAACGGCGGGAGTAACTATGACTCTCTTAGTAGGGCTCTTGTGGAGACGCCCTGAGTTGCTCCCTCTCATTAAAAAGGGAAAACGCGACCATCCCAGATCAGGGATTTTTAATCCATAATGATTATATTGGCCTAGACGAAATTGCCAAATGCCTCGTCATATAATTAGTGACGCGCATTAATGGATAAATGAGATTCCTACTGTCCCTATCTACTATCTAGAGAAACCACAGAAATGGAAAGGGGAGTGGCGAAGTCGGCGCGGAAAGAAGACCTTGTTTCAGCTTGACACTGCACAAATAATGGCTGATTTTAGATGTGGACCAGAAAGATATAGCACATTTTAGAAGCAGGTTTCAATCTATTAATTAGTTTAGTAATTTAGAGCAGGAATAATTGACGAAAATATATCCTTAGTTGCTCGAACAGCCGCGCTTAATTATTACTAATTTTCGTTACGGAATAACAAACGATCCATCCTGCTGGACGCCATACCGGTTTCTGTTTACCAACATGGGACTGGTTGGGTATGTCAAAAATACTAGAAGGGATTATTTTTAAAAGCCTTGATTAAAGCTCGACCTGGGTTAAATAGCGTACTAAAATCCAATTATTTATCTATATTATCTGACGCAGATTTGTAGCTTTTACTATATTTCAGTTTTGAGGTTAAGGTTTCAACGATATATTAATTTATTGATGGAGTTTAGTCAAAGGCACTAGAAGCATTATCTAAGTTTAAGGTAACATGAGCATAAATTAAATATCAGCCTTGGACAAACGATACGCATGTCGCCGAAAAAAGAACAAAAGTTCGCTGAAATTTTGAAAAAATTTACCACCAAACTAGAATACTGGGTCTGATTGGCAAAAAATTTCAAAAATGCACTAAATTAGGTTTTCAAATATCTTATGAAAATTACAGATTAGAGATTTCACCTTATCTGCAATTTCGTACAAGTGATAGGTAAAATCGTAATTTAATTAGTTCACACATTTCAATGTCAATGACTAGTAACTCTATCGAGTTTGCAGAAAGTAGTGAAGCATAGGTATCGCCTTTTGTGTGCACAGCCAATCAGCTCTCGATAGCATACGTCGATATACTATATGTGGATATCACACTAATACTGCACAAGTTAGAACAAAACTAACACCGACAATAAGTTTCCCATGCCCCAAAACCCCCAAGTGCACGCTATCCGCCTCCCAGGACGTACCAGTAAAATTGGGAATTTTGGGTCGATGAACCATGGCGGCGCCATACCCTCGTACCCATAGAACCATGGGTCCCAAAGTAAAATCAACACCAGCAAATGAGTTTGTTATGCCCGAAAACCCCCAGGTAAAACTTCTCAGCCGTCCACGAAGTCAGAACAAATTTTCGAATTTTGGGTCGCAGAACCACGATGGTGCCATTCCCCAAATCCCATGAACCGGAGCCTTAATCGGAAAACAAAAACGAGGCATCGGCATTTATCATTTCACTATAAGATAGAACCAAGCAGAGAAAAAAATGCGAAAGTTAAGATACAAATAACCTTGCTTTCGTGAAAGGTACTAAAATGGGGCGAGAACCCCTCATTTTGACGTGTGACCCCAAACCATGGGGCGCAATACTCTCGTATCTATGGAACCATGAGTCACAGAGCCAAACCAGCTCCAGCAATGACTTTCCGATGCCCGAAAACCCCCAGGTGAAACTTATCAGCCGCCCAAGACGTCAGAACAATTTTCGAATTTTGGGTTGAAAAGCCATTGGGGCACCATACCTCAAACCCCATAACTCTAGAACCGGAGCCGTTATCGATAAACAAAAAACTGGCGTCGGTATTTATCATTTTACTATGAAACAAAGCCAACCAGAGAAAAAAATTAGAAAGTTAAGATCAATATTACCTTGCTTCCGTGAAGGGTACTAAAATGGGGTGGGAAACGCTCATTTTGACGTGTGACCCCGTCCCATGGGGCGTCATACCCTCGTATCCATGGAACCATGGTATAACCAACCATAGGCGAAAATTCGAAAGTTAAGATAAAAATAACCTTACTTCCGTGAAGGGTTCTAAAATGGGGTAAAATGGGGCAAAAAACCCACATTTTGACCCATGACACTGGAACCAGTCCACAAATCAAAAAACGCTCGGGGATGTACACGGTAAATCGACTATTCCGGTTCGAATGAGCCCAAAATCATGAAAATAGGTTAAGTCGATGCCGACTTATGGCTGATCACACACACACAGACGCAATTTAAAACATTTCACCCCACACAATCTCCACTACGTTTCGCTACGTTCTGATTATTCACCTTTATGAACGGAAACTCGCTCAGTGAATCAGGTATACGCTGTGTCTTAGTATCGCTTACTAAAACCAAGAGTCACAGAGCCAAACCAGCTCCAGCAATGACTTTCCGATGCCCGAAAACCCCAGGTGAAACTTATCAGCCGCCCAAGACGTCAGAACAAATTTTCGAATTTTGGGTTGAAAAACCATTGGGGCACCATACCTAAAACCCCATAACTCTAGACCGGAGCCGTAATCGATAAACAAAAAACTGGCATCGGCATTTATCATTTTACTATGAAACAAAGCCAACCAGAGAAAAAAATTAGAAAGTTAAGATAAATATTACCTTGCTTCCGTGAAGGGTACTAAAATGGGGTGGGGAAACGCTCATTTTGACGTGTGACCCCGTCCCATGGGGCTTCATACCCTCGTATTTATGGAACCATGGTAAAACCAACCAGAGGCGAAATTTCGAAAGTTAATATAAAAATAACCTTACTTTCGTGAAGGGTTCTAAAATGGGGTAAAATGGGGCAAAAACCCACATTTTGACCCATGACACTGGAACCAGTCCAGAAATCAAAAACGCTCGGGATGTACACGGTAAATCGACTATTCCGGTTCGAATGAGCCCAAAATCATGAAAACAAGTTAAGTCGTTGCCGACTTATGGCCGATCACACACACAGACGCAATTTAAAACATTTCACCCCACACAATCTCCACTACGTTTCGCTACCTTCTGATTATTCACCTTTATGAACGGAAACTCGCTCAGTGAATCAGGTATACGCTGTGTCTTAGTATCGCTTACTAAAACCAAGAGTCACAGAGCCAAAACAGCTCCAGCAATGACTTTCCGATGCCCGAAAACCCCAGGTGAAACTTATCAGCCGCCCAAGACGTCAGAACAAATTTTCGAATTTTGGGTTGAAAAACTATTGGGGCACCATACCTCAAACCCCATAACTCTAGAACCGGAGCCGTAATCGATAAACAAAAAACTGGCATCGGCATTTATCATTTTACTATGAAACAAAGCCAACCAGAGAAAAAAATAGAAATTTAAGATCAATATTACCTTGCTTCCGTGAAGGGTACTAAAATGGGGTGGGAAACGCTCATTTTGACGTGTGACCCCGTCCCATGGGGCGTCATACCCTCGCATCCATGGAACCATGGTAAAACCGACCAGAGGCGAAAATTCAAAAGTTAAGATAAAAATAACCTTACTTCCGTGAACGGTTCTAAAATGGGGTAAAATAGGGCAAAAAACGCTCGAAGATGTACACGGTAAATCGACTATTCCGGTTCGAATGAGCCCAAAATCATGAAAACAAGTTAAGTCGTTCCCGACTTATGGCCGATCACACACACACAGACGCAATTTAAAACATTTCACCCCACACAATCTCCACTACGTTTCACTACGTTCTGATTATTCACCTTTATGAACGGAAACTCCCTCAGTGAATCAGGTATACGCTGTGTCTTAGTATCGCTTACTAAAACCAACAGTCACAGCGCCAAACCAGTTCAGCAATGACTTTCCGATGCCCGAAAACCCCCAGGTGAAACTTATCAGCCGCCCAAGACGTCAGAACAAATTTTCGAATTTTGGGTTGAAAAACTATTGGGGCACCATACCTCAAACCCCATAACTCTAGAACCGGAGCCGTAATAGATAAACAAAAAACTGGCATCGGCATTTATCATTTTACTATGAAACAAAGCCAACCAGAGAAAAAAATTGGAAAGTTAAGATAAATATTACCTTGCCTCCGTGAAGGGTACTAAAATGGGGTGGGAAACGCTCATTTTGACGTGTGACCCCGTCCCATGGGGCGTCATACCCTCGTATCCATGGAACCATGGTAAAACCAACCAGAGGCGAAAATTCGAAAAATTTGTTCTGACGTCTTGGGCGGCTGATAAGTTTCACCTGGGGTTTTCGGCATTGTAGTCATTGCTGGAGCTGTTTTGGCTCTGTGACTCTTGGTTTTATAACTACTAAGACACAGCGTATACCTGATTCACTGAGCGAGTTTCCGTTCATAAAGGTGAATAATCAGAAGGTAGCGAAACGTAGTGGAGATTGTGTGGGGTGAAAACGTTCAAAATTGCGTCTGTGCGTGTGATCGGCCATAAGTCGGCAACGACTTAACTTGTTTTCATGATTTTGGGCTCATTCGAACCGGAATAGTCGATTTACCGTGTACATCCCGAGCGTTTTTGATTTCTGATGGTTTCAGTGTCATGGGTCAAAATGTGGGTTTTTGCCCCATTTTACCCCATTTTAGAACCCTTCACGAAGAAGAAGGTTATTTTTATATCAACTTTTGAAATTTCGCCTCTGGTTGGTTTTACCATGGTTCCATAAATACGAGGGTATGAAGCCCCATGGGACGGGGTCACACGTCAAAATGAGCGTTTCCCCACCCCATTTTAGTACCCTTCACGGAAGCAAGGTAATATTTATCTTAACTTTCTAATTTTTTTCTCCCCGGTTGGCTTTGTTTCATAGTAAAATGATAACGCCCATGCCCAGTTTTTTGTTTATCGATTACGGCTCCGGTCTAGAGTTATGGGGTTTTAGGTATGGTGCCCCAAATGGTAGTTTTTCAACCCAAAATTCGAAAATTTGTTCTGACGTCTTGGGCGGCTGATAAGTTTCACCTGGGGTTTTCGGGCATCGGAAAGTCATTGCTGGAGCTGGTTTGGCTCTGTGACTCTTGGTTTTAGTAAGCGATACTAAGACACAGCGTATACCTGATTCACTGAGCGAGTTTCCGTTCATAAAAAGGTGAATAATCAGAACGTAGCGAAACGTAGTGGAGATTGTGTGGGGTGAAATGTTTTAAATTGCGTCTGAGCAATACGTAACTGAACGAAGTACAGGAAAAAAAAAAAAACCCTTATTACGGAAAAAGGCGTAACTTCATTCGGTTTTTCGCTAACCGAAAATTGGCAAAATCAAATTCAAGTGCCCGAAATTAGGCCTTGTGTTCGAACAGAATATCAGCTATTTCAATTTGCAGAAATTCTGTTCCCAAATACATTAGCATTTAGATTTGGATTATTCAGTGTTCGCGAAAAATTTAATGCAAAAGTGACGTCACAATCAAATCAAACCAAATTTTCGTTCCTAAAAATTTTGGTAATTTTACTTGAATTTTCCCGAACACAAACTGGTCAGATTTCAATCGGTAGCGCTGTGTTTGCGAACACTTTTACCCCGGATTTCAATTGACTAAAAAGTGTTCCGTAACAAATTTTATGCAAAAATACAAAATAGGATGGTTGGCAGAGTCTCCTTAAGTTTACACGCGCATGGTGGAAAGACTGGCAGTTTGACAGAACCACTTCGAACCTTTTTAAATTTGGCGGCAGAAACGGAGAGGGCGTAGCGAGTAGAGTTTTCTCAAATATCAGTGTTGAGCAACGGCCGATTTTGAAGTCAAACGGCCAACTGTCGGCCGGCTTCTAAAATGTTCGGTCGGCCTTCGGCCAACGGACAACGGTCGGCCTATAGCGAAGGAAAGCTACCGGCAAACGGTCCTACGTCCCCCAATGGCTGGGCGAAGGCTCAACGAGAGGACTGACTGTCAACAAACTTATCTTACTGTGATATGAATTAATATTCGTCAATGCTTATTGACCATTTGTTCCAAAATCGATTTTTATCTGAAGGTTTTGCTTCGGATGATGTCGGCGTACCATAGCAAGCGCTGCATCTGGCGCCTAGGTTGACTATACGAAGAGAGTACTGTATATATTTAGTGCTGGGCGTCTGGCTGTGAGGTCTATCGTTAAATATTATAGCATATTAGTTTAATAGTAAAACCATATAATTACCACGTGCTTAAATATAACAATGTAGTACTAGACGGTACAAAATCGTTATATGTTGGTTATAGAGGTTGGCTATATATTCATCAAAAAGTTCGATTAGTGTGGTTTATAATTAACTTTGTATACAACAGTAAGAGTGTAGACCACGACCGGCCGAGCAACGGCTTATAACAGCTGACCAACGATTTTTCGCACTTGTCAACAGCAGAAAATTGTTAAAACAAGGTTGACGGCCGTTTCGATTTGCTGGCCATTGGCCGAGATAATCTTCGGCCATCGATCGGGCCACAGCTTTAGCTGTCACTGTTCAACACTGTAATATGACGCTGCTCAACACAGCGTACACTTGGGAAACAAATTCTTTTCTTTTTTTCGCCTGTTCGTCGCATAAACTCTTCACCAGATTGGTTTATTTATCACATTTTTCTTCATTCGACGAGTAATGAAATGCAGTTCTGAACCTGGCTATTTTGCTCTGCTTTTTGCTAAAGATTTACAACATAAATAGTTGCCACTAAACCGTTGAGAATTTTATAATTTGGCAATTTGGGGTGACCCACCCATTTAGCTCTTGCCAGAGTTATTGAATTGAAAATAGATCTATTTTCTTAGAGACAGCTAAGCAACTTTACTGATAACCATTTTTGTCAGAGCAGCCTTTTTCAAGCTTTGAGTCAAAGTTTAGCCTTTTCATGTACGACAGAGAATTTTTGTATCTTGCAATGATTGACAAACTCAAGCTGTTGTTAGGCATTGCCACGGGGCTGGTAAGGTAGCGAAAGTCGTGAACGTTAACGGCTGAGCCATTTATGAACTGTTGCTCTAAATCCCTCAGGTACCTAACATCGCGATCGAGAAACATCGATCGTGCAAATATAAACATGAAACAAACCAAAATTATACAACGTTTCAAAAGTATACTCAGGGTCCATTTTATGAAATCGTTAAAAATATCACCAACATGTTAACATTTCATAATTTTTATACTGTAGGTTTTTTGTTTGTTGGAGGTGAACGATGGAATTATAGGGTGATTTATGAAGTTGATCACGTAAATTTTGTAATTTTAAAACTATATTTCGCATATTATTAACTTTGCCGAAAGATCAGTAAATATTTAATAATTATTTCATCAAAAGATAATAATTTTTTGTCGACTTTTTCAATGTAAACGCCATTAGAATTAGAATATGCCCACAGAATGTGAATTAGAAAGAATTAGAATGTGCCCACAGTAGGTCATTAAGAATATGCCCACAGATTTCTGCAGCTACTAAATGCGCTAAAGCAATTGTATTCTGCGTGATATGCATCAATAGTAAGACTATGTTTTTGGAACTCTGCAGGCGTAAAAATCACTCTTTCAAATTACAATTCTTCATAAAACTTGAAACTTATAAATTTTTTAACTCTTTGTATTTTTGATGAATGGAGAAAGAAATAAGGGTTTTAGCAATTTTTATGTCGATTTTTAGTGAATTATTGTCAACTATTTGATCGTATTCTTAAGCCTAATAAAATGTGTAGAGGCTGTTAAAAATTTGACCTGTTTATTTTTCGATTAAAGTTAAATATAACTGCTCTTTATTAGTGCCAATCTGAATTACTTACCAATTAATAATGTCCCAGCCAGTTCCTCATAGCAGAAGCACATATGCAAAAGTTTTTCACAAATTATATTAAACTGTTAATGCATCATTTACGATGAGATACGTGCTCGTGATCCTAATGTCACGCCTAGAAATAGGGGCGCACCCAGAATTTTGCACTGGCAGAGGACCAATGTCACTGGAGGGGTCTTATGCCTAATTTATGTCATAATACCACTGTTCGATCGTTCCGAAATCCGACGGCGACCTTGATAAACATAGGGGACCTCTAGCTAAAAATCTAAAAAAATTTTGTTGACCCAGTTCCGGGAGGGGGAGGGTGATTTGCACACCTCTGGGGTGTCAATGCCCAAACGAACTTTCATAACTTCACACACAGCGGCTAGCTGGACAAATGAAATTCAAGACAACCAAGCCAGGCCCTACATTTGTCACAAAAAAAGTGAAACTGGATTAAACATTGATCACATCCATCTCAGCTGGACCCCTGTAATGAAGAAGCCAGATGTTTTTGTTCAGCGGCGATGATTCAGCGTTGCTTGTATATTTAGGTCAAATGGTGCAAGAATTTATGGCTTGATTAAACTCCACACCCTGATAATTGTTATAGAAATATTTTATTACAGCCTAAAATCATAACTAAATAAATTTTGCCCAACGAAAGTCCAGCTGTACTCATAGTTTGTCGCAAATAGTTGAACTGGACTCAAGTTAGTTACATCAGGTTTAGTGAAGCTATCGAAATGTAGATAACGAATAGATCGGTGGAACATTATTCGGTTTACCTTAAAAATTCAGACGCATTATATAATTAGGACAACGAACATGTATCTTATTGTAAATGCTGCAAAACAAAGCATATTTACTACAAGTGAGTCAAATAGTTCTATATTAAACGAGTTAGACAAAGAAACCTGGTGCGTTAGCTCACACATGGTGTATATACATGTGGCTAGACAGACAAGCCAGGTAGCGTCTCGAGCTTCGAAGTAATAATATTTTGAGATTTGGGCTTACAGACGGCTTGAAGGCTTGTTATATTTTAGCTTTAGTGAGTACACAAAAGCTTAAGTTAGTCGGATAAAGTTTCATAACAGCGACAGACTGCCTTATAAATCTTCTTCACACCGAACTTCCTTCGTTCGTTGACTTTGGTTTGATGCTCGCCAAATATTGTATGAACAGACTATAGCCGGGGAAACTTTGTTTCCAAAGATTATCGCGCATCAAATACAAACAAATACACACTGACAAACATAATAAGCGTTGAATTGCAACGACTAGGTTAGTATTTGTAAGAATACAATGATGATGGCTAATATCAGTGATACAAGCAACGCACAGCAACAATGACACGTTTAAATTGAATGAAGTATGCCGGCAGAAAAGGCTATATTTGGAAGAATTGCGGCAATGTCCGTCTATGCGTTGTCATCCGTTTATTTGCTGACTGAGTCTAGACTTAAAGTTTGCACTTTTCGTCATTTTCCTGGCTTCTAGTTGGAACCACGGCGTTGTTTGGGACAATTATGGCTAAATTGAGCTTTTACAAGTTTAGGAACGTTTGCAAGTACACTATGTATATAATATAATAAACAAATACATGTAGAATTGCACATATATAGATATATAAATAACCTAGACAAGCTCAAGGGTTGAACGATATATTATTATAAAAACAACCTCATAGCCCTTGAGGTTCGCCAGTGGGAAGCTCCCGACTTAGCCTTAGGCTTCACTTAACGCTCATATTTAGGATCCCTGGCTTTTAGACTAACGTTCAGGCTTAAACTTAGTATGTCGACCGATTTCACATAAATATATATTACCCTACAGCCCCTCAGACTCTGACTTTGAACCATATTGATGACGAAAGCTATTAGAATACTGTATATTGGCTGACGAAGACATAAATATACGTTGGATAAACCCCATTTTGACTCCGTCTTCGAATTGGTTGGGTTTGTAGAAAGATTAGTAAGCTTTACAGATTGTGGCACGGAACATAAACAAAAAAACGTAACAGGCTGGTTATGAGATAAACTCCGATCTTGTTTGCGACATTGTGATACGTTCGATTTTTAGTCAAAATATTATCAAAATAACTTACTTTACAGTGTTGCCGATGTGCAATACCCGAAAATTTTATGTCAAGATACAGCAGTGAACACACAGAAAACACACTCTATGCTTGTTTCTAACTACCGTTCGGCTTTTAGTGAAATTCGACTATTGGATAGACGGTTCAAATAACCTTGAAGGGCGTCACGATATAACGTTAGAAAAAAGAACAGCTTAGAGCGGGGGATTTGTGAGGCGGCAGTTCCCCCACTCTGACGTAGGCTTAGTCTATTAGAATATTATTGATAAATAAGCTGATCCCGATGAAAGGGCGACTGATTATTATTTGGAATATTTCGGGCAGCGTTTTTGTACAATTTTTATAAAACTGCACTAGGTTGTCAATTTCGCACATTTTTACAACAAAACTATTTTTATTATATTTCCTAAAGATACCACTCAAAAAGAAAGTAAAGAGGGTCTTTCGTTTACATTCATTTTATTACAACCCAATCATTTTAATTTTTTCATTTTTATCAGAAAAAAGTAGGAAGCGGCCCTTTTACGAGGCCCTACTCCCATTAGACAATATTATGAATATTTTCTACGTTTCGAAAAGATTAACATAAATTAAATACATTAAGTCTGTGATTATACATAATTCTGAATGAAATCATTTGCAATACGGAAAAGCTCTCATATATAAAATACAGGTACTAACTATCAACGATCGATAACAGATGTACAATAGTTTTTCCTCGCATATGCTTTTAAATACATTTCATAAAGTGTTATAATAATTTGTACAATATATTTCGCAGCCTTAAGCCAAGCGTGAGGATACAACGTTGTATGCTTAAAATGAACAGAAAATTTGGGGGGGGGGGTCGGATAGCAACAACACCCCCGCTAAGTTTTCAACTAAGTATAAAATTTACATAAGAAACCAAGCTGAGACTTAAGCTTAACATCAGTGGCTAAGTCTTACGATTAGCATGCTGAAGACGGAGTTAACTTATGGCCTTCAGCGTGACTTAGTGTTTCCTATATGGCATACAATGCTATTATAACTAAATCTATTTTTATCAGAAAAAAACATATTTTACCATTTTTACCGACATGGGAAAAGCTGTAATCACGCTAGAATTATTAAATCACCGTCATAACGCTGAGTGGATCAACTCCGCAAAAAGAACAATAATTTAAATTTTGTCAGCAGAAACTTTGCATTTATAAATTATTTCTGGGTACATATTTTTTTATCTCTCTATGCAGTGGCGTATTTTAAAAGTTTGGTGTAGGCGAGATACAACTGAAGCTAACTTAAACCGTTTACTCAATATTCGGACCAATATTTGGATCAAATCCGCAAAAACAAGAATAATTTAAATTTGTCAGCAGAAACTTTGCATTTATAAAATATTTCTGGGTACATATTTTTTTATCTCTCTATGCAGTGGCGTATTTTAAAAGTTTGGTGTAGGCGAGATACAACTGAAGCTAACTTAAACCGTTTACTCAATATTCGGGCCAATATTTGGATCAACTCCGCAAAAAGAACAATAATTTAAATTTTGTCAGCAGAAACTTTGCATTTATAAATTATTTCTGGGTACATATTTTTTTATCTCTCTATGCAGTGGCGCATTTTAAAAGTTTGGTGTAGGCGAGATACAATTGAAGCTAATTTAAACCGTTTACTCAATATTCGGCCCAATATTTGGATCAAATCCGCAAAAACAAGAATGGAAATTTATATTTTGTCAGCAGAAACTTTGCATTTATAAAATATTTTCTGGGTACATATTTTTTTATCTCTCTATGCAGTGGCGTATTTTAAAAGTTTGGTGTAGGCGAGATACAACTGAAGCTAATTTAAACCGTTTACTCAATATTCGGCCCAATATTTGGGATCAAATCCGCAAAAACAAGAATAATTTAAATTTTGTCAGCAGAAACTTTGCATTTATAAAATATTTCTGGGTACATATTTTTTTATCTCTCTTATGCAGTGGCGTATTTTAAAAGTTTGGTGTAGGCGAGATACAACTGAAGCTAACTTAAACCGTTTACTCAATATTCGGCCCAAATATTTGGATCAACTCCGCAAAAAGAACAATAATTTAAATTTTGTCAGCAGAAACTTTGCATTTATAAAATATTTCTGGGTACATATTTTTTATCTCTCTATGCAGTGGCGTATTTTAAAAGTTTGGTGTAGGCGAGATACAACTGAAGCTAACTTAAACCGTTTACTCAATATTCGGCCCAATATTTGGATCAAATCCGAAAAACAAGAATAATTTAAATTTTGTCAGCAGAAACTTTGCATTTATAAAATATTTCTGGGTACATATTTTTATCTCTCTATGCAGTGGCGTATTTTAAAAGTTTGGTGTAGGCGAGATACAACTGAAGCTAACTTAAACCGTTTACTCAATATTCGGCCCAATATTTGGATCAAATCCGCAAAAACAAAGATAATTTAAATTTTGTCAGCAGAAACTTTGCATTTATAAAATATTTTCTGGGTACATATTTTTTTATCTCTCTATGCAGTGGCGTATTTTAAAAGTTTGGTGTAGGCGAGATACAACTGAAGCTAACTTAAACCGTTTACTCAATATTCGGCCCAATATTTTGGATCAAATCCGCAAAAACAAGAATAATTTAAATTTTGTCAGCAGAAACTTTGCATTTATAAAATATTTCTGGGTACATATTTTTTATCTCTCTATGCAGTGGCGTATTTTAAAAGTTTGGTGTAGGCGAGATACAACTGAAGCTAACTTAAACCGTTTACTCAATATTCGGCCCAATATTTGGATCAAATCCGCAAAAACAAGAATAATTTAAATTTTGTCAGCAGAAACTTTGCATTTATAAAATATTTCTGGGTACATATTTTTTTATCTCTCTATGCAGTGGCGTATTTTAAAAGTTTGGTGTAGGCGAGATACAACTGAAGCTAACTTAAACCGTTTACTCAATATTCGGCCCAATATTTAGATCAAATCCGCAAAAACAAGAATAATTTAAATTTTGTCAGCAGAAAATTTGCATTTATAAAATATTTCTGGGTACATATTTTTTATCTCTCTATGCAGTGGCGTATTTTAAAAGTTTGGTGTAGGCGAGATACAACTGAAGCTAACTTAAACCGTTTACTCAATATTTGGCCCAATATTTCAATCAAATCCGCAAAAACAAGAATAATTTAAATTTTTCAGCAGAAAATTTGCATTTATAAAATATTTCTGGGTACATATTTTTATCTCTCTATGCAGTGGCGTATTTTAAAAGTTTGGTTCGCGAGACCAATTAAGCTAACTTAAACCGTTTACTCAATTGGCCGATATTTGGATCAACTCCGCAAAAAGAACAATAATTTAAATTTTGTCAGCAGAAACTTTGCATTTATAAAATATTTCTGGGTACATATTTTTTTATCTCTCTATGCAGTGGCATACTTTAAAAGTTTGGTGTAGGCGAGATACAACTGAAGCTAACTTAAACCGTTTACTCAATATTCGGCCCAATATTTGGATCAAATGCGCAAAAAAGAACAAGAATAATTTAAATTTTCTTTCAGCAAAAACTTTGCATTTATAAAATATTTCTGGGTACATATTTTTTATCTCTCTATGCAGTGGCGTATTTTAAAAGTTTGGTGTAGGCGAGATACAACTGAAGCTAACTTAAACCGTTTACTCAATATTCGGCCCAATATTTGGATCAAATCCGCAAAAACAAGAATAATTTAGAATTTTGTTAGCAGAAAGTTTGCATTTATAAAATATTTCTGGGTACATATTTTTTTATCTCTCTATGCAGTGGCGTATTTTAAAAGTTTGGTGTAGGCTAGATACAACTGAAGCTAACTTAAACCGTTTACTCGATATTCGGCCCCATATTTTATGGTAAGCGATTATTTTCATTTAGATGGATATTGTGTAATGTAAAACATATTATACAGGAATTTAAGATAATCCTACTTTATATGGGTAAATTTTTCACAAAGACAGTCACTCTTGGCACAGTTATAATATCAGGATAGTAATGAAATGGCCGTGGCCAAGCATGGAATTTAGGCTACTTAAAAGCAGTTCTTAGGCTAACTGAATAATAATATAAATTTGGTTTTGAAAGATATATCTATTTCACTATACATAAAATATCGATCAAAATGTTTATTATGAATGACCAGGGTCAACAGGATTTATATGTTGAACGGGGCTTTGTTCCTTATATTAGTTTGGAGAAAGGAACAGAAAGATAGCTAAGTTCCAGGTTTGATCTACGCCACAAGCTAAAGCTTCGAAATCGTTTCGAGGAGGCGGGGAGAGGTTGCGCATGACCTGGTGGTACCCATTGGTTATGTTCATGGTATGAACAAATAAAATAATTGATCACGATATCGAAACCTTTAGAAAAATCACAAACTAAATAAGTAGGGACAGCCATGGTAAACAAAAAAATGTGCATCAAAATGCCACAAATATTTGCCAGAATGTTCCCCAGAGCAAGAAACGAAGATCTGACCAAAACATTGGGGTATAAAATCAACAAATATCTAATAGGAAATCAAAGACTACGGTGCTAACGAAATACTGATTTCAAATATTGGATATAAAAATTTGTACATAAATAATGAGAATATACTAAATTCCCCCAAAGGATTACTCCCAATATGTACTCATCAGTCTCTGTGTACTCTATGCCGAGTCAAGCTAATGATAAGATATCAATTAAGTGTATTTCTATGAAATTGTAAACTGCGAAAATTATATGAGCAAGTGAAATACCCTAATACGAATCAAAGAACGAGCCCAAACACCGGACAATAATGGTTTTTCGTCAACTTTCTACGCCATATTATGTAATAGATTTATTGTATAATTGCCACACGCCTTTCGCGTTTTTGATGTTTGGAGTTCAGTGTTTGAATCCTAAAAAAACTGTATTCCTTTTATATAAACAATTATTCGTATTTATAGCTGAATAATGGCGTGTATGAATTTGTAACTAGATGTCATTGTTTGACATATCCAGGTTCGTTCGTGTGCATAAAGTCTCGATTATTGACACAAACATCAACATATTGCCACTTGTCCAAATATGAAGAAATACTTTTAACCTAACCCGGGCCACCAGTGGCCCTATGAGATCTTGAATGAATGCCAATATCTACTGAGTACTTTAGATGCAAGACTGAACCAACTTAATTTAAGCTATACAAAAATGCCATTGTTTGTTTTGTACCAAAACATTCAACACTTGCATTGATTATATACACGCCACCATTATCAAAATAATAGAATAATTGATTATATAAAAGGAACACAGTTAGTCGAAAACAAACACTGAACTCCAAACATCAAAAACGCGAAAGGCGTCTGACAATTATACAATAAATTATTGCAAAATAACGGCGTAGAAAGTTGACGAAAAACCATTATTGTCCGGTGTTTGGGCTCGTTCTTTGGTTCGTGTTAGGGTATTTCACTTGTCATAAATTTTCGCAGTTTACAAATTCAAAGAAATACACTGAATTGATATCACATCATAAGCTCGACTCGGCATAGAGTACACAGAGACTGATGAGTACATATTGGGAGCAATCCTTTGGGGGAATGAAGTATATTCTCAGTATTTATGGCAAATATACATACATCCAATATCTGAAATCAGTATTTTGTTAGCACTGTAGACAAAGATTTCCTATAGTATTTGTTGATTTTATACCCCAATGTTTTGGTCAGATCTGCGTTTCTTGCTTGGGGAACATTCTGGCAAATATTTGTGGCATTTTGATGCATTTTTTCGTTTACCATGGCGGTCCTTACTATTTAGTTTGTGATTTTTCTAAAGGTTTCGATATCGTGATCAATTATTTTATTTGTTCATACCATGAACATAACCAATGGGTACCACCAGGTCATGCGCAACCTCTCCCCGCCTCCTCGAAACGATTTCGAAGCTTTAGCTTGTGGCGTAGATCAAACCTGGAACTTAGCTATCTTTCTGTTCCTTTCTCCAAACTAATATAAGGAACAAAGCCCCGTTCAACATATAAATCCTGTTGACCCTGGTCATTCATAATAAACATTTTGATCTATTTTATGTATAGTGAAATAGATATATCTTTCAAAACCAAATTTATATTATTATTCAGTTAGCCTAAGAACTGCTTTTAAGTAGCCTAAATTCCATGCTTGGCCACGGCCATTTCATTACTATCCTGATATTATAACTGTGCCAAGAGTGACTGTCTTTGTGAAAAATTTACCCATATAAAGTAGGATTATCTTAAATTCCTGTATAATATGTTTTACATTACACAATATCCATCTAAATGAAAATAATCGCTTACCATAAAATATGGGGCCGAATATTGAGTAAACGGTTTAAGTTAGCTTCAGTTGTATCTAGCCTACACCAAACTTTTAAAATACGCCACTGCATAGAGAGATAAAAAAATATGTACCCAGAAATATTTTATAAATGCAAACTTTCTGCTGACAAAATTTAAATTATTCTTGTTTTTGCGGATTTGATCCAAATATTGGGCCGAATATTGAGTAAACGGTTTAAGTTAGCTTCAGTTGTATCTCGCCTACACCAAACTTTTAAAATACGCCACTGCATAGAGAGATAAAAAAATATGTACCCAGAAATATTTTATAAATGCAAAGTTTCTGCTGACAAAATTTAAATTATTCTTGTTTTTGCGCATTTGATCCAAATATTGGGCCGAATATTGAGTAAACGGTTTAAGTTAGCTTCAGTTGTATCTCGCCTACACCAAACTTTTAAAATACGCCACTGCATAGAGAGATAAAAAAATATGTACCCAGAAATATTTTATAAATGCAAAGTTTCTGCTGACAAAATTTAAATTATTGTTCTTTTTGCGGAGTTGATCCAAATATTGGGCCGAATATTGAGTAAACGGTTTAAGTTAGCTTCAGTTGTATCTCGCCTACACCAAACTTTTAAAATACGCCACTGCATAGAGAGATAAAAAAATATGTACCCAGAAATATTTTATAAATGCAAATTTTCTGCTGACAAAATTTAAATTATTCTTGTTTTTGCGGATTTGATCCAAATATTGGGCCGAATATTGAGTAAACGGTTTAAGTTAGCTTCAGTTGTATCTCGCCTACACCAAACTTTTAAAATACGCCACTGCATAGAGAGATAAAAAATATGTACCCAGAAATATTTTATAAATGCAAAGTTTCTGCTGACAAAATTTAAATTATTCTTGTTTTTGCGGATTTGATCCAAATATTGGGCCGAATATTGAGTAAACGGTTTAAGTTAGCTTCAGTTGTATCTCGCCTACACCAAACTTTTAAAATACGCCACTGCATAGAGAGATAAAAAATATGTACCCAGAAATATTTTATAAATGCAAAGTTTCTGCTGACAAAATTTAAATTATTCTTGTTTTTGCGGATTTGATCCAAATATTGGGCCGAATATTGAGTAAACGGTTTAAGTTAGCTTCAGTTGTATCTCGCCTACACCAAACTTTTAAAATACGCCACTGCATAGAGAGATAAAAAAATATGTACCCAGAAATATTTTATAAATGCAAAGTTTCTGCTGACAAAATTTAAATTATTGTTCTTTTTGCGGAGTTGATCCAAATATTGGGCCGAATATTGAGTAAACGGTTTAAGTTAGCTTCAGTTGTATCTCGCCTACACCAAACTTTTAAAATACGCCACTGCATAGAGAGATAAAAAAATATGTACCCAGAAATATTTTATAAATGCAAAGTTTCTGCTGACAAAATTTAAATTAGTCTTGTTTTTGCGGATTTGATCCAAATATTGGGCCGAATATTGAGTAAACGGTTTAAGTTAGCTTCAGTTGTATCTCGCCTACACCAAACTTTTAAAATACGCCACTGCATAGAGAGATAAAAAAATATGTACCCAGAAATATTTTATAAATGCAAAGTTTCTGCTGACAAAATTTAAATTATTCTTGTTTTTGCGGATTTGATCCAAATATTGGGCCGAATATTGAGTAAACGGTTTAAGTTAGCTTCAGTTGTATCTCGCCTACACCAAACTTTTAAAATACGCCACTGCATAGAGAGATAAAAAATATGTACCCAGAAATATTTTATAAATGCAAAGTTTCTGCTGACAAAATTTAAATTATTGTTCTTTTTGCGGAGTTGATCCAAATATTGGGCCGAATATTGAGTAAACGGTTTAAGTTAGCTTCAGTTGTATCTCGCCTACACCAAACTTTTAAAATACGCCACTGCATAGAGAGATAAAAAAATATGTACCCAGAAATATTTTATAAATGCAAAGTTTCTGCTGACAAAATTTAAATTATTCTTGTTTTTGCGGATTTGATCCAAATATTGGGCCGAATATTGAGTAAACGGTTTAAGTTAGCTTCAGTTGTATCTCGCCTACACCAAACTTTTAAAATACGCCACTGCATAGAGAGATAAAAAAATATGTACCCAGAAATATTTTATAAATGCAAAGTTTCTGCTGACAAAATTTAAATTATTCTTGTTTTTGCGGATTTGATCCAAATATTGGGCCGAATATTGAGTAAACGGTTTAAGTTAGCTTCAGTTGTATCTCGCCTACACCAAACTTTTAAAATACGCCACTGCATAGAGAGATAAAAAAATATGTACCCAGAAATAATTTATAAATGCAAAGTTTCTGCTGACAAAATTTAAATTATTGTTCTTTTTGCGGAGTTGATCCAAATATTGGGCCGAATATTGAGTAAACGGTTTAAGTTAGCTTCAGTTGTATCTCGCCTACACCAAACTTTTAAAATACGCCACTGCATAGAGAGATAAAAAAATATGTACCCAGAAATATTTTATAAATGCAAAGTTTCTGCTGACAAAATTTAAATTATTCTTGTTTTTGCGGATTTGATCCAAATATTGGTCCGAATATTGAGTAAACGGTTTAAGTTAGCTTCAGTTGTATCTCGCCTACACCAAACTTTTAAAATACGCCACTGCATAGAGAGATAAAAAAATATGTACCCAGAAATATTTTATAAATGCAAAGTTTCTGCTGACAAAATTTAAATTATTGTTCTTTTTGCGGAGTTGATCCACTCAGCGTTATGACGGTGATTTAATAATTCTAGCGTGATTACAGCTTTTCCCATGTCGGTAAAAATGGTAAAATATGTTTTTTTCTGATAAAAATAGATTTAGTTATAATAGCATTGTATGCCATATAGGAAACACTAAGTCACGCTGAAGGCCATAAGTTAACTCCGTCTTCAGCATGCTAATCGTAAGACTTAGCCACTGATGTTAAGCTTAAGTCTCAGCTTGGTTTCTTATGTAAATTTTATACTTAGTTGAAAACTTAGCGGGGGTGTTGTTGCTATCCGACCCCCCCCCAAATTTTCTGTTCATTTTAAGCATACAACGTTGTATCCTCACGCTTGGCTTAAGGCTGCGAAATATATTGTACAAATTATTATAACACTTTATGAAATGTATTTAAAAGCATATGCGAGGAAAAACTATTGTACATCTGTTATCGATCGTTGATAGTTAGTACCTGTATTTTATATGAGAGCTTTTCCGTATTGCAAATGATTTCATTCAGAATTATGTATAATCACAGACTTAATGTATTTAATTTATGTTAATCTTTTCGAAACGTAGAAAATATTCATAATATTGTCTAATGGGAGTAGGGCCTCGTAAAAGGGCCCATTCCTACTTTTTTCTGATAAAAATGAAAAAATTAAAATGATTGGGTTGTAATAAAATGAATGTAAACGAAAGACCCTCTTTACTTTCTTTTTGGTGGGATTGTTAGGAAATATAATAAAAATAGTTTTGTTGTAAAAATGTGCGAAATTGACAACCTAGTGCAGTTTTATAAAAATTGTACAAAAACGCTGCCCGAAATATTCCAAATAATAATCAGTCGCCCTTTCATCGGGATCAGCTTATTTATCAATAATATTCTAATAGACTAAGCCTACGTCAGAGTGGGGGAACTGCCGCCTCACAAATCCCCCGCTCTAAGCTGTTCTTTTTTCTAACGTTATATCGTGACGCCCTTCAAGGTTATTTGAACCGTCTATCCAATAGTCGAATTTCACTAAAAGCCGAACGGTAGTTAGAAACAAGCATAGAGTGTGTTTTCTGTGTGTTCACTGCTGTATCTTGACATAAAATTTTCGGGTATTGCACATCGGCAACACTGTAAAGTAAGTTATTTTGATAATATTTTGACTAAAAAATGGAACGTCTCTCAATGTCTCAAACAAGATCGGAGTTTATCTCATAACCAGCCTGTTACGTTTTTTGTTTATGTTCCGTGCCACAATCTGTAAAGCTTACTAATCTTTCTACAAACCCAACCAATTCGAAGACGGAGTCAAAATGGGGTTTATCCAACGTATATCTATGTCTTCGTCAGCCAATATACAGTATTCGAATAGCTTCCGTCATCAATATGGTTCAAAGTCAAGCCTGAGGGGCTGTAGGTAATATATATTTATGTGAAATCGGTCGACATACTAAGTTTAAGCCTGAACGTTAGTCTAAAAGCCAGGGATCCTAAATATGAGCGTTAAGTGAAGCCTAAGGCTAAGTCGGGAGCTTCCCACTGGCGAACCTCAAGGGCTATGAGGTTGTTTTTATAATAATATATCGTTCAACCCTTCAGCTTGTCTAGGTTATTTATATATCTATATATGTGCAATTCTACATGTATTTGTTTATTATATTATATACATAGTGTACTTGCAAACGTTCCTAAACTTGTAAAAGCTAAATTTAGCCATAATTGTCCCAAACAACGCCGTGGTTCCAACTAGAAGCCAGGAAAATGACGAAAAGTGCAAACTTTAAGTCTCAGACCAGTCAGCAAATAAACGGATGACAACGCATAGACGGACATTGCCGCAATTCTTCCAAATATAGCCTTTTCTGCCGGCATCTTTAGACTCAATTTAAACGTGTCATTGTTGCTGTGCGTTGCTTGTGTCGCTGATATTAGCCATCATCATTGTATTCTTACAAATACTAACCTAGTCGTTGCAATTCAACGCTTATTATGTTTGTCAGTGTGTATTTGTTTGTATTTGATGCGCAATAATATTTGGAAACAAAGTTTCCGACCGGCTATAGTCTGTTCATACAATATTTAGGCGAGGCCGTCGAACCAAAGTCAACGAACGAAGGAAGTTCGGTGTGAAGAAGATTTATAAGGCAGTCTGTCGCTGTTATGAAACTTTATCCGACTAACTTAAGCTTTTGTGTACTCACTAAAGCTAAAATATAACAAGCCTTAGACCGTCTGTAAGCCCAAATCTCAAAATATTATTACTTCGAAGCTCGAGACGCTACCTGGCTTGTCTGTCTAGCCACATGTATATACACCATGTGTGAGCTAACGCACCAGGTTTCTTTGTTCTAACTCGTTTAATATAGAACTATTTGACTCACTTGTAGTAAATATGCTTTGTTTTGCAGCATTTACAATAAGATACATGTTCGTTGTCCTAATTATATAATGCGTCTGAATTTTTAAGGTAAACCGAATAATGTTCCACCGATCTATTCGTTATCTACATTTCGATAGCTTCACTAAACCTGATGTAACTAACTTGGAGTCCAGTTCAACTATTTGCGACAAACTATGAGTACAGCTGGACTTTCGTTGGGCAAAATTTATTTAGTTATGATTTTAGGCTGTAATAAAATATTTCTATAACAATTATCAGGGTGTGGAGTTTAATCAAGCCATAAATTCTTGCACCATTTGACCTAAATATACAAGCAACGCTGAATCATCGCCGCTGAACAAAAACATCTGGCTTCTTCATTACAGGGGTCCAGCTGAGATGGATGTGATCAATGTTTAATCCAGTTTCACTTTTTTTGTGACAAATGTAGGGCCTGGCTTGGTTGTCTTGAATTTCATTTGTCCAGCTAGCCGCTGTGTGTGAAGTTATGAAAGTTCGTTTGGGCATTGACACCCCAGAGGTGTGCAAATCACCCTCCCCCTCCGGAACTGGGTCAACAAAATTTTTTTAGATTTTTAGCTAGAGGTCCCCTTGTTTATCAAGGTCGCCGTCGGATTTCGGAACGATCGAACAGTGGTATTATGACATAAATTAGGCATAAGACCCCTCCAGTGACATTGGTCCTCTGCCAGTGCAAAATTCTGGGTGCGCCCCTATTTCTAGGCGTGACATTAGGATCACGAGCACGTATCTCATCGTAAATGATGCATTAACAGTTTAATATAATTTGTGAAAAACTTTTGCATATGTGCTTCTGCTATGAGGAACTGGCTGGGACATTATTAATTGGTAAGTAATTCAGGCTGGCACTAATAAAGAGCAAGTTATATTTAACTTTAATCGAAAAATAAACAGGTCAAATTTTTAACAGCCTCTACACATTTTTATTAGGTTAAGAATACGATAAATCGTTGACGATAATTCACTGAAAATAGACATCAAAATTGTAGAACCCTTATTTCTTCCTCCATTCATCAAAAATACAAAGAGTTTAAAAATTTATAAGTTTCAAGTTTTATGAAGAATTGTAATTTGAAGAGTAATTTTTACGCCTGCAGAGCCCCAAAACATAGTCTTATTTGATGCATATCACGCAAATACAATTGCTTTAGCGCATTTAGTAGCTGCAGAAATCTGTGGGCATATTCTAATGACCTACTGTGGGCACATTCTAATTCTTTCTAATTCACATTCTGTGGGCATATTCTAATTCTAATGGCGTTTACATTGAAAAAGTGACAAAAAATTATTATTTTTGATGAAATAATTATTAAATTTTGCTGATCTTTCGGCAAAGTTAATAATATGCGAAATATAGGGTTAAAACTACAAAATTTACGTGATCAACTACATAAATCACCCTATAATTCCATCGTTCACCTCCAACAAACAAAAAACCTACAGTATAAAAATTATGAAATGTTAACATGTTGGTGATATTTTTAACGATTTCATAAAATGGACCCTGAGTATACTTTGAAACGTTGTATAATTTTGGTTTGTCTCATGTTTATATTTGCACGATCGATGTTTCTCGATCGCGATGTTAGGTACCTCAAGGATTTGAGCAACAGTTCATAAATAGCTCAGCGGTTAGCGTACGCAACTTTCGCTCCCTTACAGCCCCGTGTCAATGCCTGACGACGGCTTGAGTTTGTCAATCATTGCAAGATACAAAAATTCTCTGTCGTACATGAAAAGGCTAAACTTTGACTCAAAGCTTGAAAAAGGCTGCTCTGACAAAAATGGTTATCAGTAAAGTTGCAGCTGTCTCTAAGAAAATGAGATCTATTTTCAATTCAATAACTCTGGCAAGAGCTAAATGGGTGGGTCACCCCAAATTGCCAAATTATAAAATTCTCGACGGTTTAGTGACTATTTATGTTGTAAATCTTTAGCAAAAAGCAGAGCAAAATAGCCAGGTTCAGAACTGCATTTCATTACTCGTCGAATAAAGAAAAATGTGATAAATAAACCAATCTGGTGAAGAGTTTATGCGACGAACAGGCGAAAAAAAAAAGAATTTGTTTCCCAAGTGTACGCTGTGTTGAGCAGCGTCATATTACAGTGTTGAACAGTGACAGCTAAAGCTGTGGCCCGATCGATGGCCGAAGATTATCTCGGCCAATGGCCGCAAATCAAAACGGCCGTCAACCTTGTTTTAACAATTTTCTGCTGTTGACAAGTGCGAAAATCGTTGGTCAGCTGTTATAAGCCGTTGCTCGGCCGGTCGTGGTCTACACTCTTACTGTTGTATACAAAGTTAATTATAAACCACACTAGTCGAACTTTTTGATGAATATATAGCCAACCTCTATAACCAACATATAACGATTTTGTACCGTCTAGTACTACATTGTTATATTTAAGCACATAACATATAGGTTTACTATTAAACTAATATGCTATAATACTTAACGATAGACCTCACAGCCAGACGCCCAGCACTAAATATATACAGCACTGTCTTCGTATAGTCAACCTAGGCGCCAGATGCGGCGCTTGCTATGGTACGCCAACATCATGCAAAACCTTCAGATAAAAATCGATTTTGGAACAAATGGTCAATAAGCATTGACGAATATTAATTCATATCACAGTAAGATAAGTTTGTTGACAGTCAGTCCTCTCGTTGAGCCTTCGCCCAGCCATTGGGGGACGTAGGACCGTTTGCCGGTAGCTTTCCTTCGCTATAGGCCGACCGTTGTCCGTTGGCCGAAGGCCGACCGAACATTTTAGAAGCCGGCCGACAGTTGGCCGTTTGACTTCAAAATCGGCCGTTGCTCAACACTGATATTTGAGAAAACTCTACTCGCTACGCCCTCTCCGTTTCTGCCGCCAAATTTAAAAAGGTTCGAAGTGGTTCTGTCAAACTGCCAGTACTTTTTCCACCATGCGCGTGTAAACTTAAGGAGACTCTGCCAACCATCCTATTTTGTATATTTTCATAAAATTTGATACAGAACGCTTTTTAGCCAATTGAAATCCGGCGTAAAACTGTTCGCGAACACAGAGCTCGCGATTGAAATCTGAACATTTTGTGTTCGCGAAAATTCAAGTAAAATTACCCAAATTTTTGAGAACGAAAATTTGTCGCTTTGATTGTGACGTCACTTTTGCATTAAATTTGTTCGCGAACACTGAATAATTCTAATTTAAATGCTAATGTATTTAGGAACAGAATTTCTGCAAATTGAAATCGCCGAAATTATGTTCGAAAATAAGGTCTAATTTCGGGCACTTGAATTTGATTTTGCCAATTTTCGGTTAGCGAAAAACGGAATGAAATTAAGCCTTTCTTTCGTAAAAAGGGTTTGCGATTCGATATCGGTAATGACAAAATAGAATGGTTGGCGGGGTCATCTTAAGTTTACTCTAGCATCGTATTATATTATTAGCTATTTTTAGCTGAATTACTTCTGTAGCTATTGATTTCTTTAAATCCAAAATTTACGCCATCAACATACTTGAAAGATTTCAGACAATTGCGTTCATGTCGGTTTATCGGTTTTTGGGCATTGACATAAATTCTATACTTACCACGCTATTATCATCGATTATCAATGGCTGTCAAAAACCCTTTTCTGACAAAATGATTATTAAAATCCGACTGCCAGTGTTGTCTTTAAGATCTGTTTATTATAAATTCAAAACGCAGTCTTTTATATTGACTCTCTTTTAATACAGGGCTAAAAGCTTTGAAATTAATATATTTTTCAACGTTTGGTGTCACAATATTACTGATGTACATCGAATTATCATCAAAATGATAGAAATGCATGATCTTCGTCGTAGTTGAAATGTTTGATTTCTCTTTCAAGATAAGCTGAACTATATATAAATGGTCATAGAAGAATTGTAATGATGTACAGTGAATTATCATCAAAATGATAGAAATGCATGATCTTCGTCGTAGTTGAAATGTTTGATTTCTCTTTCAAGATAAGCTGAACTATATATAAATGGTCATAGAAGAATTGTAATGATGTACAGTGAATTATCATCAAAATGATAGAAATGCATGATCTTCGTCGTAGTTGAAATGTTTGATTTCTCTTTCAAGATAAGCTGAACTATATATAGATGGTCATAGAAGAATTGTAATGATGTACAGTGAATTATCATCAAAATGATAGAAATGCATGATCTTCGTCGTAGTTGAAATGTTTGATTTCTCTTTCAAGATAAGCTGAACTATATATAGATGGTCATAGAAGAATTGTAATGATGTACAGTGAATTATCATCAAAATGATAGAAATGCATGATCTTCGTCGTAGTTGAAATTTTTGATTTCTCTTTCAAGATAAGCTGAACTATATATAGATGGTCATAGAAGAATTGTAATGATGTACAGTGAATTATCATCAAAATGATAGAAATGCATGATCTTCGTCGTAGTTGAAATGTTTGATTTCTCTTTCAAGATAAGCTGAACTATATATAGATGGTCATAGAAGAATTGTAATGATGTACAGTGAATTATCATCAAAATGATAGAAATGCATGATCTTCGTCGTAGTTGAAATTTTTGATTTCTCTTTCAAGATAAGCTGAACTATATATAGATGGTCATAGAAGAATTGTAATGATGTACAGTGAATTATCATCAAAATGATAGAAATGCATGATCTTCGTCGTAGTTGAAATTTTTGATTTCTCTTTCAAGATAAGCTGAACTATATATAGATGGTCATAGAAGAATTGTAATGATGTACAGTGAATTATCATCAAAATGATAGAAATGCATGATCTTCGTCGTAGTTGAAATGTTTGATTTCTCTTTCAAGATAAGCTGAACTATATATAGATGGTCATAGAAGAATTGTAATGATGTACAGTGAATTATCATCAAAATGATAGAAATGCATGATCTTCGTCGTAGTTGAAATGTTTGATTTCTATTTCAAGATAAGCTGAACTATATATAAATGGTCATAGAAGATATTTGATAATGTTCTAGGTTGACGATTACCTGCTAAAACTGATGTATTAGCTAAACAATGTGTTAACAACGTTTTACGTTGTTTCATGCAGGAACTCGGCAATCTTCACAGAAGTTGGTAATATGAGCGTTACAGAAAATTGTGGGTCTCTTGGCCAAAAACAGGATCGCTGCTGTCTCTTTATGTGCCCCTGTTTATAGATCTGGCTCAAGTGAAGATGCTGGGCGTGTCACTGTAACCTTAAAAAGAACAGCTTACCGCATGAGTTTGGGGGATTTCAACCAATCCCCTCCCCCAAGCCGACTCCGATATTGCCTTAGGCTTGGTATAAGACTCATATAGGCCTAGCTTGTGTTAAGTTATGGCCCAGGGCTATGCTTTGTATAATATCGATTACGGCACAACCTGCTTATAACTTAAGCCCTTCAGCTTGGCTTTGGCGAAATTTTTATAAACAGCCTGTAACGACGCTTATTATCTATTGTTGTAGTAGGGGCTACACAATTTAGTTTCAGCAGCTGCAACAAGGTGATATCCACGCGTAAGAATTTAATCAATTTTACACTGCAGTAAAATATATCTAAACACATATCTATTTCCACATCCTGGTTATCCGTAAAACCGAGGACATATAATTTCCGAAATATCGCTTGTAAGAAACTATTCTGTACACCCAACCATTGCAAAAACTGTCAGTTTTAGAGAACTAAACTATGACGACATTGAGCAAGTGATATATATGCGTATAATCTCGTAGGTATAGAAGGAATATCCTCTAAGAAGAGCGGAACAGGAAGGAAGTCCTATCCTTCACCCCCCCCCCGTCCTCCGCGTCGAAATTGCGCGCGGCGAAAACTTTTGGCAAAAAATAGGCAACAAATGTGAGTCAAATGGCGACATCTGAAAAAATATTGGGCAAAACGCTGCAAAATTGGAAAATATAAAGAAAAATATTTTGAGCCCAAAAAATTCGAAAATTTATCGCCTGACGACCTGCACCCGCCGACCGGGTAATCCCACCTGGGGAGGCCCAAGCCATTCCCCGCTCCTCTGCCCCCGTCTCCATGGAAGCACTCGCTATCTACGCTAGGAACTGGGACCTCAGCCATGTATGAATAATACGTTTGCAAAGGGTGTTAACACTGCAAACGACAAATTATGCACGTGGGATAACTGCAGTGAGATTTCTTAATTGTGGGCCCTTGTGAGAGCTTCGACATTATTTGTCTGTGGCTATACGTCGAAAGGACGAAATTTTACAAGACAACAAATTCTTGTAATTCATCATCAAAATTTGTCCAAAATTAATGACATTCTTAAAGCAACAATTAAATGTAAAATTAATTGGTTTTTAATAACAATTTCAATCTATGCATACACTTTCGTCTGCAACGTCTTTTCTTTGTTCTTATTTCCTTACAATTTACCCTAGATTTTGTTTATCAATTCCTGTAACTGACAGTTATAATTTAGCTGAATCAGGAGACAGATATTGTTCTGCAAACCTAGATCGTTCCTGACGTTGCGTTGATTACAATGGTGTGAGATGCTGAGATTATATATTTACAACAATGTGCTATTCTTAAATTTGTAAATAATTGTGCTTTTAATAGAACCATACATGCACAAGAACAGACGTCCAAAGTGGGCGATTAGCCGTGTTCTCGCGGAATGGGAGGATGGGTCCTTCGGTCTTACAGGGGTGAGAGGGTCAGCGCCACGGATGGGTGGATCTTAGCGTGCAAAGAGGTAACCCCTTGCCCTGCCTGTGGGCAGGTATGAATAGAACCCAGCGGGTATGATTACCTTTGGCGAATTAATTAAGTTGAGTTCTTCCGCTTCATGATGTTCTTAAATCATCTAAATTCAGAATTTGCTATTGAAATATCTACTTTTGTTCCCGTAGAATAAGATTATAAATTCCTATGTATTTTGATCGAATTTGTATCATAGTGAATATGAAAATTGCACATAATAATAATTTTCTAAGTTTTATAACTTTGTTTGAACCCATAATGAGGTCCTGCTTTTAATGTGTCCACGAACTGCACCATATCTTACAAGCAATCTGGAGTTAAGGGGGCGATTACTTATTCCGAACAATCATTTTTTTTTCTAAAATTGAACTAACATTGGTCAGCCAGGTCAGCATTGAATTGTGTCACTTAGTTGCGCAATTTGGATAGTATAATGGTTAGTCTCTCTCATGCAACCAAAAGATATCACTAGAAAACCAGCATAACAATAGTTTCAATGTTTCACTTGCAAGTTATTGTGCTAAAAGTTATTAAAATTGTATCATATTGAAACGCGAAAGGCCCCTATATCGAGGTAAGACGAAATGACAAAATGTAACGACCAGAATTCATACAATAGGGCTCCTGCACATATGTGTCTTGATACTAAAACACTAGACCATGTAGCTAAATTTTAAAATTTTGTTGGTGGCTGGGCGGCACAATGTCTTCAAACATTGGAAGCTTTTATACAAAAGAAATTTACATATAAATATAGATAGACTGCAGGGAAAAAATCTGGAATAAAACATTGCTCGAACTAGATAATATGTGCTCGCAAATTCTAATTCTTAAACTTCGCAGAATTTATGATTTATATGATAGACGTCATACAAATATCTGGTTTCGTATGTTTCTAATGTCGTTTGCCGATGACATTTGCTTATATTTTAAAGCAAATCTAAAACATTTTTATTAATTTTATTTTTTCATATTTATTTTATTAGATGTAAACATAGATATTTTCTTTAAATTCTATCAAACAAATGCTGCTCCGACTATTGCGGATTCATTTTATCGAAGGAATATAATTATTGTATCTTACATGTATCTGGTTTTTTAAAGTTATAATCTGGCATTGTAACAATTGATGTATTCAGCCTAATTGCGTTCTTTATTGGATGTTGCTTCTGAAGATGATTACATTATGAATTTAATAAAGTGATAGATACAGCGCCATCTGCACATAGGTCATCATAAAGTATAGGTAACACACTTACTGTATGACGGACACTCTTTAATCCGTATTTACCCCATCTCTAAGCCATGTGCATCACCTTGACGCTCCGGGCATCCTCTCCCGCCGAAGCCGAGTGTAAAGTTTTAGCCATAAATTGCATAAAT
>JASANE010013960.1:0-23404 GCA_030248225.1 Trileptium ribeirensis
CCAGTCAAGACAAACGAATACGTAACTCTGGGTTCTTTGTTTTGTAACAAAGCTATTATATGTCCAATTTGGGGAATTAAATTTTACCATAGCACGTCCTAAGGATTATATCATTATATAATATTTATACATATGTAACGTACCGATTGTGCAGTGTTTTTGACATAATGCGTCCGTCCGCTATAAGTAACCGAGCACGTCCGAATAGTTTGATTTAGTCGAGCAGCAAACGCACCCGCCCGCAAGGAGCAGCCGAGTATGTCCGCAGAGCAAGTTTGCCGATATCGCAGCCTACGCCCGTCCGCTGTAGCAGCCGGAGCAGTCCGCAAAACTGATGCTTCTTAAATAAGCTATATCACAGAACTGACCCAATGTTCCTAGTACAAGCTATTCTATTGGAGTAGTCTTAATACAACTACCTCAGGCAGCCGATCATACAATACCGGTCGCAGCGCTTCAATAAAAAAGCAAGCGAAATAATTCGATTTATTCCAGTGCTAAAGTGTCGTCGTACAAGAACTAACTGACAAACTCAAACACGATTCGGGTTATATATACTAAGCCTTGACGCCAAAACATCTTTTTCGAAAACATCAAAATTCTTCGAAGAAAGATCTTTAGCCGAACTTTTCAGAAACAATTTTAACAATTTAAGTTTTAAGACAAAGCTCACTCGTCAAAACAAAACATCATTATAAAATTCAAATGTTAATTGTTTTTAATATTTTCCAATATTATTGACTTTGATATCTATCCGACACTTGATTCGTGGCTTCATATTATATATATATGATATCCTATCGTTTTTATTTTATAGATATCAAAAAGGTAGTATAAACCTGTAATATGCGATACGCAAACATGCTGAACAAAATTCGCCGTTTCTTAGAAATATGACAGAATTGTATAAGCGATACAATACAATACAAATTTATTCAGTTCCTATGATACGTACGAGACTGTACATTTACTGCAGGGTTCTGCTTCTGAAACGCGTTCATACGACTCGAGAATGAGAATTCATTAAGCGTCGTCCGCACAGCATGCTTACTAACGTTCGCAGAACATTACCACACATGTTTATGATAAAGTAAAAAGTTCACATAAGGAAATGAATAACGTAAGGGCAGAAGGGGGTAAAACCTCGCCTCTTACATCTGCCTATATATTTGTAGTAATTTGAAAGATGCTATATCAACCTGATTGAGTAATACTGAAAAAAGCAGAGTAATAGTTTAGGATTTATCATCATATCCATTCTTGTTAATATTGCACAACGTTATTTATTTAAAATTCGCCGTTTCTAAAATTCGGTCAATATTACAACAAGAATTCGTTGTGCAGTTCAAACTGGAAAAACAATTAAATTAGTAAAAGGATTTAAACTCGTGACTAATTTGTAAAAATCTTTAGAATCCGAAATTGGTCAATTTTGAAGATATTTCGGAAATTTTGATTGAATTCTCCGATTGAACTTGATGAGACGGTTGCCAAAATACCAATTTCTGTCATATTTTTTATGAAAAAATAGTATTTGGTTGCGTCGCTTGTATAAGCGGTGTTTAATATAGCTTGAAAAAGTACTTACGAAGGCGTAGTATTACCGGGAGGGTGCAAAGGGGGCGCAGTATTCGATTTAGGCTTAAGGATTCTTTAGTGCTGAAAAAACTTCACTACAGTAGCTAAAGCTAGGCTTAGCATAATATACCTTGAACTTCAGTTACGACTGTGCTCCATACACTTGTAAAACAACTATTTCTTTGACAAAAATCACGAAATAATGAACCTTAAATGATGTCCAAATAAACTTGAAAGCTTGGGTATACCACTGGGTGCAATAAAAAAACAAACGTTCTTGAAATAATCGTTTCAACCACAACTCAACCACGGACATATCTTACATGTCATGTTGTCTTAACCGATGACACTCGTATGTCTTCACATAAGAAAACAATGTCATGGCATATCACAAATAATTTTGTTTTAGCTGAAACATGAAACGAAAAAAACTTCATTCGCAAATTAAAATTTTGACTTAGAGTCCTTAACACTCTTTGGCTACAGAACAACTTCTAGACTATTTTTAATGCTCGCGAAATGTTCAGTATAACGTTTAATAATGTTGACGAGAAAATATTATTACGAGTTGGAACGCTAAATACTGTTTTCATGACATTTTCACTGTTCGTAGACAAATATCGTAACTACATACAGATTAAATAATGTAAGAACACAACTATCTGAGCGCAGCATCTAGTTGTTCAAATAAATTGTGAAATCAAGAAATTAATTATTTATGAAATGTTTTATCCGCATTAGGTATTTGGACCTGGGCCGCGAATGCATCATCAAATTTATCATACCTGTAATATTAATAATAAATACCTACGTGACAAAATTTTTGTTAAATGTGTAATTTTGCTCCAGTTAAGACAGAACATTTTATTTTATAAACCACACCATCGTCTTTTGCTTTGTGCTTTTACATTTCAATCTGGTTAATTGAAGTTAGCAATAATTTTTTTATATTTCTTCATTTGTAATCATTTTAATCAATCTATTTGTTATCGAACAGGGAATACCCTAAAAATTTTGACTTTCATGACGTTGAAATTAAACGACTGGCCGTGTTTTAAAAACTTTGCCTTAATTTCCCTCCCGTGAAATAGCAAATGCTTTCCAATAATGATATATTCTTGAAAATATTAGATTTAATATACGATCTTTGTTGGGATTTGTATCATATTCCATGTGTTTGTAGAATTGAAATCAGTTGTAACGAATTTCTGTTCAGTCATACTACTTGTTTACTGTGTTTAACAATCTTTGTTTTTCATAACACAATATTTAACCTAGCCAACCTTGCACATCTCTTTTATATAGCAATCCATCCAAAAAACGATATGTCCATTAACCAGGTGCAGTAATGAGTTCATAATTCAGGATTCAAGTGCATGTCAAAATTTTTAATTACCAGCAAAGTTGCATATTTGAGTCTTGATGCTAAGTAAGTTTTTTCGTATAAAAGTTTAACAAAGAATAGCGTTTGGTTATACCATAACTAATAAAAGACTTTAATTCGGCAAAATGCATGTTTCAACACTGTAATTGCTGAACTCAAAGATGAATATTCTAGCTTACTATGTTGTATTGCAGACAACCGTAAGTGTCACCTACGTGTCATATATAGCTTCTGATAGGTACTGTATTCCATATTAAGATACCCTATGAAATGTTCAAAACAAAAAATGTAAATTACGATCTTTTAATAAAAATTTGCAAAATAGATTACGTAGCTATTGTTTGCAATATTTACCTTTTAATAATCTATGCAATTCGTGGAATTATAACGTAGCACTAATAATTGTGCAACAGACGGAGGTATTTCACTAAATACTTTTCTACTGAGTGTGCTTATAGCTACGCGTCCTGAACTGCAATATTATAGATATATTTCCACCTGTTCGCCAACAGGGGTCAAACAACACAACGTTTCAGACTAATGTTGGCCTTTTTGCTATTGTCACTTGTAGCTAGGTTGTAAGTAAGCAATTTAGTCAAATTTTCATAGCAGATATGACCTTAAGTAACTTACCTGCGGAATTAATATTGCTTTAATAGACACTCGTATAAGGAAAAGAACCCGGATAGATTAAAATTTTAGTGTCAAATCTAAACAAACTTTGGCTGGGTCTGTTCGCTTATAATCGAAACGAGTCGGAACTAATCGTAAGAAATGTATAATAGTTTTATGAACCATTCAAATCGCATTAACGAGCTGAGTCGAAAGGCAGCAAAATTAGGTCAATCTGACTATGCGTTAAGGAGTTATGCCTATTTAAGTGTGACCCTAAGCCTTAGCCGTAAGCCATAGCTTAAGACGTTAATCTATGAATCCAACAGATTTTGACACCATTCGATTCTGTTTGGGAATGCGGTTCGAACGGTATTTAAACGTTTACTAGAAAATTTTTAGCGCCAAGGATAGCCGTAAAATCGAAAAAAAAATTGTCATAATTATGGTTCCCATGGATATTTTTAACCCTGGAAACTGTCCGTTATATTACTGCGAGTGTTTGTTTCATTAGGCAGGAGGCGTATAACCTAAAAAAGATCGATTGTTGTTATAACTTAATATAACTGGTAAAGCTCTGATTCGATAAGTCCATATGTTCACACTCCAAAATCGTTACATATGTTACATAATTCGAAGTTTCACTATTGAGAGAGACATCATTCATGCCGGTTGTACTGGTGGAGATGGCGTACGCAAATCACTGAGGTATCTAAGAACTGTTGCTCGCTTGTTACATATGTTACATAATTCGAAGTTTCACTATTGAGAGAGACATCATTCATGCCGGTTGTACTGGTGGAGATGGCTTACGCAAATCACTGAGGTATCTAAGAACTGTTGCTCGCTTGTTACATATGTTACATAATTCGAAGTTTCACTATTGAGAGAGACATCATTCATGCCGGTTGTACTGGTGGAGATGGCTTACGCAAATCACTGAGGTATCTAAGAACTGTTGCTCGCTTGTTACATATGTTACATAATTCGAAGTTTCACTATTGAGAGAGACATCATTCATGCCGGTTGTACTGGTGGAGATGGCTTACGCAAATCACTGAGGTATCTAAGAACTGTTGCTCGCTTGTTACATATGTTACATAATTCGAAGTTTCACTATTGAGAGAGACATCATTCATGCCGGTTGTACTGGTGGAGATGGCTTACGCAAATCACTGAGGTATCTAAGAACTGTTGCTCGCTTGTTACATATGTTACATAATTCGAAGTTTCACTATTGAGAGAGACATCATTCATGCCGGTTGTACTGGTGGAGATGGCTTACGCAAATCACTGAGGTATCTAAGAACTGTTGCTCGCTTGTTACATATGTTACATAATTCGAAGTTTCACTATTGAGAGAGACATCATTCATGCCGGTTGTACTGGTGGAGATGGCTTACGCAAATCACTGAGGTATCTAAGAACTGTTGCTCGCTTGTTACATATGTTACATAATTCGAAGTTTCACTATTGAGAGAGACATCATTCATGCCGGTTGTACTGGTGGAGATGGCTTACGCAAATCACTGAGGTATCTAAGAACTGTTGCTCGCTTGTTACATATGTTACATAATTCGAAGTTTCACTATTGAGAGAGACATCATTCATGCCGGTTGTACTGGTGGAGATGGCGTACGCAAATCACTGAGGTATCTAAGAACTGTTGCTCGCTTGTTACATATGTTACATAATTCGAAGTTTCACTATTGAGAGAGACATCATTCATGCCGGTTGTACTGGTGGAGATGGCTTACGCAAATCACTGAGGTATCTAAGAACTGTTGCTCGCTTGTTACATATGTTACATAATTCGAAGTTTCACTATTGAGAGAGACATCATTCATGCCGGTTGTACTGGTGGAGATGGCTTACGCAAATCACTGAGGTATCTAAGAACTGTTGCTCGCTTGTTACATATGTTACATAATTCGAAGTTTCACTATTGAGAGAGACATCATTCATGCCGGTTGTACTGGTGGAGATGGCTTACGCAAATCACTGAGGTATCTAAGAACTGTTGCTCGCTTGTTACATATGTTACATAATTCGAAGTTTCACTATTGAGAGAGACATCATTCATGCCGGTTGTACTGGTGGAGATGGCGTACGCAAATCACTGAGGTATCTAAGAACTGTTGCTCGCTTGTTACATATGTTACATAATTCGAAGTTTCACTATTGAGAGAGACATCATTCATGCCGGTTGTACTGGTGGAGATGGCTTACGCAAATCACTGAGGTATCTAAGAACTGTTGCTCGCTTGTTACATATGTTACATAATTCGAAGTTTCACTATTGAGAGAGACATCATTCATGCCGGTTGTACTGGTGGAGATGGCTTACGCAAATCACTGAGGTATCTAAGAACTGTTGCTCGCTTGTTACATATGTTACATAATTCGAAGTTTCACTATTGAGAGAGACATCATTCATGCCGGTTGTACTGGTGGAGATGGCTTACGCAAATCACTGAGGTATCTAAGAACTGTTGCTCGCTTGTTACATATGTTACATAATTCGAAGTTTCACTATTGAGAGAGACATCATTCATGCCGGTTGTACTGGTGGAGATGGCTTACGCAAATCACTGAGGTATCTAAGAACTGTTGCTCGCTTGTTACATATGTTACATAATTCGAAGTTTCACTATTGAGAGAGACATCATTCATGCCGGTTGTACTGGTGGAGATGGCGTACGCAAATCACTGAGGTATCTAAGAACTGTTGCTCGCTTGTTACATATGTTACATAATTCGAAGTTTCACTATTGAGAGAGACATCATTCATGCCGGTTGTACTGGTGGAGATGGCTTACGCAAATCACTGAGGTATCTAAGAACTGTTGCTCGCTTGTTACATATGTTACATAATTCGAAGTTTCACTATTGAGAGAGACATCATTCATGCCGGTTGTACTGGTGGAGATGGCTTACGCAAATCACTGAGGTATCTAAGAACTGTTGCTCGCTTGTTACATATGTTACATAATTCGAAGTTTCACTATTGAGAGAGACATCATTCATGCCGGTTGTACTGGTGGAGATGGCTTACGCAAATCACTGAGGTATCTAAGAACTGTTGCTCGCTTGTTACATATGTTACATAATTCGAAGTTTCACTATTGAGAGAGACATCATTCATGCCGGTTGTACTGGTGGAGATGGCGTACGCAAATCACTGAGGTATCTAAGAACTGTTGCTCGCTTGTTACATATGTTACATAATTCGAAGTTTCACTATTGAGAGAGACATCATTCATGCCGGTTGTACTGGTGGAGATGGCGTACGCAAATCACTGAGGTATCTAAGAACTGTTGCTCGCTTGTTACATATGTTACATAATTCGAAGTTTCACTATTGAGAGAGACATCATTCATGCCGGTTGTACTGGTGGAGATGGCGTACGCAAATCACTGAGGTATCTAAGAACTGTTGCTCGCTTGTTACATATGTTACATAATTCGAAGTTTCACTATTGAGAGAGACATCATTCATGCCGGTTGTAC
This sequence comes from Trileptium ribeirensis, assembly GCA_030248225.1. Taxonomy (NCBI): domain Eukaryota; kingdom Metazoa; phylum Nematoda; class Enoplea; order Enoplida; family Thoracostomopsidae; genus Trileptium; species Trileptium ribeirensis. Next base: position 7,085 of record JASANE010013960.1, read on the forward strand.
TGGTGGAGATGGCGTACGCAAATCACTGAGGTATCTAAGAACTGTTGCTCGCTTGTTACATATGTTACATAATTCGAAGTTTCACTATTGAGAGAGACATCATTCATGCCGGTTGTACTGGTGGAGATGGCGTACGCAAATCACTGAGGTATCTAAGAACTGTTGCTCGCTTCCTTTAAAAATCTCTCAAAGCGAACGAATAACAACGAACATGCAAACTTGATTCCACAAACTCTTTTAACGGAACTGTTCACTTCATGGACAATGAGCGTTAAAGAGTAAAGTAATTAATCTAAGTAAAATTAAATTAATGATACCAACGCAACGGTCTCAATTCACTCACTCAGTTGTTTCTGAGTCGTTTAAATGCGATATTCTAATATTTCATACATTTGACTAAACCACAGATGTTAATAGTTCACCATAATTGAGACCAAAATGAGAGACGTTTGCCCCAGGCCACTTACGATTTAGCGAACTCCAGTCGTTTAATTAGGCAGGCTTTCCTATATGAATTCAGTAGTAATGTGTAAAGAACCTCAAGCTTATAATGCACACAGTCTGATAAAAGGTGAAAAAAATGCCACAGCGTAATAGCCATGACAATAATATTAGTTACAATGCATGTTAGTGCATGAGTGGTCACATTCGTCTATGAATGGTTTCACATCATTCATTAGCGTAACAAGCGTTAGCTTCATGCAAAATCAGTGCGATCACAATGACATGTCATATAGCATCAGATGCACTAACACCACCCGCACTTTTACTCTGTTCAATAAAGTAATTTTCTCCTGTAACAGGAACTCATTTTTGATAAATGCGCAGAATTCGTACTAATTTATATACCAATCGTCTCAAGGAGCCGATCGTATTCGGAAACAAAACCATTATAATTTTCATTGTTACAGTATAGAATCTATGAATGACTGATTTATTTTAGCTTTGATTTTTCCCGTATACATGTTACAATGCTTGTCACCCACGCCATCAGGATTTACACTAGCGTAAGGGGTTAACTGCTTTTCAAACCAAAATTAAATAATTCTTCGCTGTCATATACGACTCAGATTTTTACATATCATGTCTCAAAATACAGATAAATCGAGTTTTTCTCGTCCAAAATTATTTATCTTTGCCAAAAACAATTTTAGAACAGGTATAGTGGCTAGCCCGGAATTAGATCCAAGACACAAGTATGTCATGGGCTATTACTTAGTCAAGTACCGTGACAGCGATGTGCAGTTGTCTCCGTGGGCTTAAAGCAAATTACGAAAGATTTATAATCCTTTTGAATCCAAAATTACGGAAACCATTCTAGCTTCTAAAATTTTAGGTAAGGCCTTTATGAATATAAATATGAGTATATACATAATAGTTTGCAGTTTCATTTTTAATTGGACAAATTATGTTGGAACTTTTTAGTTTTAACTTAACTACAGAAACCAAACGAGATTTGCTTACAGCGCACCTTTTTCGAATCCTAAGCAGACGCTACTACTTGTAATGCATATCAACAAAGTAAAATTTGAGTAGTTAAATGCAGCTTAAGCCGACATCTCGAAATCACAGGCTCATAATACCTGAAAACAATTTCAACGCTTCACCAGTTCAATCAAAGTAATAGTTGTAGCACAGCCATCGTGCGTTAAGTGATTTGTACACATGGTTGTGACGAGGTCAGGCGAGTGCGTCAGCACGAGTTTGAACGAGTTAAATAACACAACCGTGCGTACAAATCTCTTAACGCACACCTAGCTGTACTACACGGGACCTGAAATATAGTTTATTTAGCTAAACGTGCGTTAACGCATTTCAATGCGCGACTTTAACCTGCGTTACAATAATTATTATCTCATAAATTCTGTAAACTTGTATTAGCTAGCACTGTTTTTGCAACAGAGAACACAATGCTAAATTTATCTATGTATATTTGTGAAGCATTATTTATGGTATGCTTCAAATCAAATATCATATACACCATCATTATGAGAGATGGTTGTGAAAAATATATATACATTAGATAATTGCTGGGCACAGTTATCATCAAGCTGCACTTTAGACTAAAAGTTATAGAAGGTGGCAAACAGGAGTATATATTATTACGGAATAAACATAGATTGAATGTATTTTATCGAAATTCTTACATCATTCACATGACACATGTCTTTCAACATGACACATAGTCAGATCAAAACATGAGATTAAAGTTTGAGCTTTTTTAGAACAAGACAGTTTTATTTTCAATTTCGTTCGTGGAGTGTCTATATGTGTTGCTTCCTGTTGTCCATTTCAACCCTGTAACCCTTAAAGTAAATAGGTGGAAAATTATACTTTTAACTTAACACATTTTATATTGTATTCCAGTATTAACACGTCCTATTAATGAAATATAATAATCAAGATTGAGCGACATGGTACAAGCCTAAGCCTAAGCCTAATAATCAAGATTGGGCGATATGGTACGTAGTATTATATATTATGTTAACGTGTTAATCAAATTTTTTCACGAGTCTTAATCAATTATATAGGTGCTGCTGCTATCTCTTAATCTCAACTACTTTAGATAGTTGGGCGTTGTATCGCTTAATTAAGATCACATAGCTAGTGCAAATACATTATTGCACAGAATATATTAGGCGATCATAACTTAATATTAGAATGCCGTAGAGGTTAAAATATTTCGATTAATCCCTTCTGTCGCCCGCTAACTCTAGAACATGGGTGTCGAAAGTCCGCCCGCTTAGGATTATATATGGGGAAGGTTATCGTGGTGAAGTAGACTCCCCTTTGAAGTCGTCATTTATTTGCCATTTCAGTGCACGATTGTTCGAAAGATTTCGCCTGGTTTTAAGTAGAATTTTAAAAATTCTTCAACTAATAAAAAAATTTAAATATTTCCCATGCATATTCGACCCGTGGTTCGCAATTTGCTCTCGCAAATCAGTAATTAAGTTATTCTAATAAAAATATGCTTCCACATCCGCTTCCGCATTTTTATTTGTTGTAAATTTGGTTACATCAAAATGGAAATTGGTGATATATGCGATGGTTTTTCAGCGAAATGCCTTTCATATTTATTAAGTTGTTAAATTCCCCAAGCTTACAATCGCCTAGTTTTGCACAGTACCTTCATCAGCTGTCAAATAATGACTCGTCCAAACTCATAAGGAATTGTTATTTTTGTCTAATTTGTTTCTGGGAATTGGTTCATAGTGCTACAGACAGGTTTTTGTTTTGACACCTAGCCGATCCTAAGTAGATATCTTATCATATAAGCTACTGATACTAAAATTCCCAACTGCCGTAGGCATAGGCGTAGATTTAGAGGGGTTGGGGAGGGGGTTTTACCCCCCTCCCCCACAATTTTGACAACAGGGTTGGTCCGCTATGGCAACCCCCCCCAATTTTAGAAAGCTTTAGGTTTAATCTTTCACTTATAGACTCCTTGGTATTGACGGAATGCGGAATGTCACAAAGCGCACGCATTTTTTCCCAGAAATAACTAGCTTTAATAGCTTAATAAACCTACCTAATACAAATAAGTATGTATATGGACATATATATACTTATATATACGTTAGAAGAGTTTACCGAGATTTATAGAGTCCATATCCCGATCGCCGATTTTCTGCATTCTCTGCCATTCCAAATATTGGGGCACTAATAGTCATACGCGGGGGCACCGCTCGTCTATACCCCACCCCACCCCCTCCCCTTAGCTATAGGCCTACCAGTGTAAAAGCTTCGATAAGCTGAAGACTAATAACATTCTGATTTTTTCCGAAAATATATCGGAAAATTTTTTGTTTAAAATGTACGCCACTGGCCGTAGGTAGTAGAGCATTTTATCACTTAATTAAGACCGATCACATTACTAGTGTAAATAATTCACGATGTAGACTTTAATCATCATAAACTCAGCAACGGATGGTCTAATCGGTCTCAACTATGGCTCAAAATGTTTCTTTTGATATGTTCCAATGAATTTACACCTCTTCTTATTTTTACTATTAAATTATACTTTTGGCCGTTTTACATACGTAAACTTTATAAATATTTGCAACAGGAGTAGGTTCAGAATGGATTAACCAGTTTTACTGGAATGACATTTAGTACAATAGCACGTCGTTTCTGCGTGTACGTGATCATAAACTTGATGCACGAGGTTCCTTTCGTAGAAGACAACTGTTGGATCATCATTAAAAATTGACATCTATTAACTTTTCGATTCAGGATTTTGGGTATCATTTGTCCAAAATTGCAGGAAGACGACATCTCTAATTTGTGATATCATAAGTTACATGTGAACCTTGTCTAGGGTAAATATTATTTTTTTTTCCAGTGGACCTGATATTCCATTCTTGTGGTAAATTTAATTCAAAATTTCAGCTAATTTCAGTTTTTTCCTGTGACGCGCGTACAGTTTACCCCAGAGCTGACATTAAATTGATGTTCATGTTACTTTAATTTTATTAGAATACTTCTAGTGCCTTTCACTAAAATTCAACAATAAATATAGATTGGTGATACCAAACCATTAAAATTATAATTATTCGACTGCAGAACACTGCTCCCTAAAGTTCGAGCTTTAGTAAAAGATTTGAAAAGTAAGAATTTTTAGTATTTTTGGCATATGTCTCAGTGTCGTAAATAGAAATAACATGGTGTCGAGCACTTACCTATTATTTGCTATTCCTCCTTAGCCAAAATCAGCAATAAGTTAAGCCCCAGCAGCTAAGATTATATTTTTGTCATTTATTCCTGCTGTAAATTACGCATCACTAAACTAAGGTAGTCTATAGGTTGATCGCTGCTCGCTGCTAATTTTTCAGACTCATGATTGACGATATCCGCTTAATTTTGCCATTAATGCGTTCCATCCAAACTTACCAATCAATCCGTAGATGGTATGCTGAGAAATATGTGTGCTATTGATAAATATTAAAATAGTTACCACGGAAATAACTTTCGTGGCTCGTGAAGATAGTCTTCGATCAAAAAGTAAGCACAATACAAATGGCTATATTGGTCAATATATATCACAAAAAACTAGATTGAAGTATTTTTTATAAAAAATATATATTTAAACAGAGTCGGAGATTTTAAAGAAGCTTTAGAACTCTTATAAAAACACGAACGTTGGCATAAAAATACCCAGTTGTGTTTATGGGTATACCAGGTACTTCATGGTGATAGTCATATAATTTCATGGTTAGTTAAGCATTGTTTGGTTCGTTGTACTCGTGCGACGGTAGTTATGATTTCGCTACTTGCTAAACATTTATACATTTTATATGCGAGTTTATAAGTATCATATCCAGGAATTCACTCCGTTATGACATAATTCGGCCCCAGATACACACATCGTAAGACAAATCATGCGCGATTGGATGACGTCATTCGAAACTATGTTTTATTAAGTTTGTTTAGTTTTAGCTCTAAACATGCAATTTAAATATCGACCGTTTTTCTTATTTAAAGCATATAATATCTATAACTCTCTGAGAGCAGTCGGTTCGGCAGATAAAGCATATATGTACCAAGCGCGTGCCATGGGGAGCATGGCGCTGGCGCCTCCAAGTATTTATGTTGTCTCCCAGCCTACAGCTACAACAAAAGCTTTGCAATCATCAGATCGGTAAGACTTGTTACAATGCCTGGGTGTGGCTCAGCTGAACTTTTTTTGTGACGCCAGTGGTTCATTTCGAAATATCAGTACTACCTCAACTATACGGAAACGCTCTTCTCTTCTTCATTCAGCGTTGCTGTACAGCCAATACTCCAAATCTGTTGGTCTCACCTGCGCAGTAACGGGATCTCCAGACGGGGCTTTTAGGTATTTCGCTCACGATAAATTTAGATATCTCAGCTCACGATAAACCAACCCGTGAATCAGTTTGAAAGTCCAGAAGTTTGGTTCTAGAGGTTACAAGGTTTTTCATAAGCACATGGACTTCTCAACATGGCGCTTTTAGATAGATATCTCAGCTCGCGATAAACCAAGCCATGAATCAGAAAGTCCAGAAGATTGGTTCTAGAGGTTACAAGGTTTTTCAAAAGCACATGGACTTCTCCACACGGCGCTTTTAGATAGATATCTCAGCTCGCGATAAACCAAACCATGAATCAGTTTGAAAGTCCAGAAGATTGGTTCTAGAGGTTACAAAGTTTTTCATAAGCACATGGACTTCTCCACACGGCGCTTTTAGATAGATATCTCAGCTCGCGATAAACCAAGCCATGAATCAGAAAGTCCAGAAGTTTGGTTCTAGAGGTTACAAGGTTTTTCGTAAGCACATGGACTTCTCCACACGGCCCTTTTAGATAGATATCTCAGCTCGCGATAAACCAAGTCATGAATCAGAAAGTCCAGAAGATTGGTTCTAGAGGTTACAAGGTTTTTCATAAACACATGGACTTCTCCACACGGCGCTTTTAGATAGATATCTCAGCTCGCGATAAAACAAACCATGAATCAGTTTGAAAGTCCAGAAAATTGGTTCTGGAGGTTACAAGGTTTTTCATAAACACATGGACTTCTCCACACGGCGCTTTTAGATAGATATCTCAGCTCGCGATAAACCAAACCATGAATCAGTTTGAAAGTCCAGAAGATTGGCTCTAGAGGTTACAAGGTTTTTCATAAGCACATGGACTTTGGACCGCGACCATGCCTTCATCATTTATTGCTTATCATACGCTTAGTTGTGACAAACGTAACCAACTTAACTCGAAACCGCAAACTTAAAGGGTTACTTATATACTCAAGAAGCTCAAAATAACACACAACTGCAGAGGAATAATATTAATTTCGACTATACCACAAGATACCATCGATAGATTGGACAGCTGCTAAAATCATATATATACGCCTGATTGAGGTTTAGTTTGGTATTTTGAGAGCTGTGTTTTACAAAACCCAAATTACTTATAGTTTAAATAGGAAGAATGGTAGTCTTTAGATTATCAATCAATAAATCAATCTTTATATTGGCATGTTTTACGGCCAGAACGGTCTGGATTTTAAGCGAAAGAAATCTAACGGATTTACCGACAAGCCGTATGTCGCAGTAAAAATGCTATTTCAAAAACTACTATGTAAATTTGTAGTAAAAAATGCAATCGCTATCTTATTGAAATGTGACATTTCAGTTTGCATGCAATCGTAACGTACACAAAGCAATATTATATATTAATTATATTTATATGTCACGCAATCGTATTCATGCATTTGTATATTTGCTAAAAATATTATCATCGCTTACATAGCAATATTAATAATTATTAATGACAGTAATTATATATAATAAAATCCTTAGTAAAATATTTTTATAGTAAATATTTCCGTTTTAAATTATTTTTTATTTTGATTTCGCACGCAATTTTCATATAGCATTCGATCCAACTATTGTCAATTAATTGTAACCGTTGGGAGTATACCCTAAGTCCTTACACATATTAATTCTGAAAATTACAAATATCCATTTTACACGATAATGTCAAAATAAAATTAATATCTTTATAGTAAAATCATATTAATGTTGACACCCGTCATGTACAATTGAAGCATTACATTATATAGTATGAAAACTACTAACACAATTTATTAAAATGTAATTTCTAATTTTGTTTAAGAACTAAATAATTATAACGAAATTAATTACATAGCTAGTTTTTGGATTAACACAATAATAAACACTGATATAATTTTGATTCATCGAAGATGATTACTCTATAAAGAACGATTATTATCATTGTTTACCGGACGTAAACACATCGAGAACCAGTTAAAATCAAAACGCCATGCATACATATTAGCGATTCCACTGCAGCTTAGTGAGCACTTGTAAGGCAAACAAACAAAATTTTATTGGTTGATAACTGCATATATTTTATACATACATGCCAAAATTAAAAATAAATATTCTTGTTACAACAAATAAACACCATTGTGTCAACCAATAAAGACTAATCAGCGAGGGTTGCCGTCTTACAACTGATTATATGTGTCTGTCATAATGTAAACTCAGTGTCAAATTATATTAGGTCAACCTGTTTAAGTAAAGTCTTTGAATTGTTTAGCGCTTGGAGAGTTCACAAGATTTTCGCTACGTACAGATTCTGGGAGCGAATTCCACGCATTAATAATTGCAGCAACAAGAGTATAATAGAGTACTCTGCGCGAAAGAGATTAGACAAAATAAATTATAACATATGTTGAACCATGATTGGCTTAGTGTCGACAGGCGAGTTTCGTACAATCAGCCACTATCAAGAATGTGATATACACAACACAATGCTGTTTTCATAGTGTTTCATGGTTTACAGACGTTGTCATTTAATTTAGATATAAAGATTAATTTAGATTTAATTTAGAATTTAGGACTGCATTAATATATTGATAATTCCCAAATGGGTCGAAAATGTTATATATTGGCACTGTCGGGTCTAGGAAAATTTTGACGGAGGACATATTACTCCCTGAAGGATTCACAATCCCCCCACCCAACGCGCGCCCAATATTTTGGCAAAAACACGGTTAGAAGTAGCAAAAATGGAGGTAAGATTGATAAGCAGTAGTCGAAAAAAAGTAAAAATTAACAGCTAGTTGCCCAAAACCCTAGAGCATCTATCCCGGCGAAGCCGACAGACCTTCGACATTTGTGGACCTCAAGCCGTCTTTGATCAACAAATTTTTGTGACATTGTTCATATTTTGTATTTTTTATAAATTTAAGATGACCCTAGTTAGGTGTGACGGGGGATTCATACCATCGGCGCCCCCCTCTGCATCCGCCAGTGCGTACCGGCAGCCACAGAATCGCCCACCGATGCTGTTTTAGTTTGCTGCAGGGTTTGCTACAAGTTTGATACTTTGGTATACGAAATTGTCCAAACTGAAATCTCAATGACTGTGGCTAAAAGCACGACAGTCTCCCCACCCGATACACCAAGAAGTTATCAGCGCATCTTCAAAATTCACCTTTCCCAACAGCTTATATAATGTCAAAAATTGATTAATCCTCTCATGCCCACTAGGTCCGAATGGACCCGACGCACATTGCGACTCGTTGTGTTTACTAAGTTTGTCGTATATCGTACGTTTGAAGGTGCGTTGTTATTCGCTCGCATTGTGAGGTTCCTTAAGGAACCGAGCGACAGCTCTCAAATAGCTCAGTGGTTTGCGTACACAAGTTTCACCCGTACATTTCGGGTTCGATCACTGGCGAAGGCTTGAGTTTGTCAAACATTGCACGATACCCAAATTAATTCAAGCCTGAAAGGGTTAATTTATAATTTAATTATTTAGCTGTTGATCCCTACACAATATCATTGTTATAGTCTTCTATTTTCAAGCGAAACTACACCTTTCACTACACCTTTCAGCCCAACGGTCCCAGCGTAGCATCCAGTTGTAAACATTGTATGAAAAACTTCATAATAAATAAATCAACAATCTTTGGTGCTAGGCTATCTATAACAGACGATAAAAAATTAATATAATATTTCTATCAATATACTGACAACATAGACGGTTTTGGAATTCAGAGGCACCGTTTATGAACATGGAGAAGTCTAATGTAGCGGGTACGGGAATATAGTCAAAACGGTATCCAAATGGATATTTATAAATGTATTTATATTACGTGGCTCAAGTTGGTACCACGTTAGGTGTTGATTGCCAAATGTATTTCTGTATGAAAGCTCTGTTCACTAGTGCTTTTGTCCGGAGATTCAGTTCAAATATCACGATTTGGATGTTTCCTTCCTGGCACATAGCAAAAATGTGGATTCTGTTTTTTTTCCAGATTTTTTAGGGCAAGACAAAATCGAACAAACAAGCCCGTTTAAATTAGACCCTGTCGCGATTTATAACTGATTACAACCAACATAATTGCTATTCGATTGTATAGAGGCTAGGTTCTAGCAAACATTAATTAAAAAATGAGAATTCAGAGTCAACTCCAAAATGAAAGCAGCCATCAACACCCAATTTTGCACAAATGTCAATGACAATATGGTCGATCGAGCCAATGGTATATCGTCCGTTAACTGAACTTCTGCGAAAATATGTTAATTAAAAAGGTATAAATTTTGTTGCCAAATGTTTTTAAATACTTAAGTTTTATATAAGTTTATTTACATAACTAGCCTTTGCTCACAAGTAGAAGAAGAACATCTTATTTCAACAATTATAAATCAGAAACGCATAAGCGGGTTTGGCTAATTATTTTTTCTATTTGATAAGTTTAGGGGTTAGTATATTTATGTATGCTTGTTTGCTAGTGACTCTACCTATGGAGGAGCTAGCGTTTAAAATAACAATCTTTTTTCATACAAAAAGCAAGCCGACTTTGAATGTGATCGCATTTGTAAATTGATAATAGATAAATTTTTACAGAAGATATGACGTCATATGACATAAATATACGGGTTAGTATATTTATGTTTGCTAGTGACTCTACCTATGGAGGAGCTAGAGTTTAAAATAACAATCTTTTTTCATACAAAAAGCAAGCCGACTTTGAATGTGATCGCATTTGTAAATTGATAATAGATAAATTTTTACAGAAGATATGACGTCATATGACATAAATATACGGGTTAGTATATTTATGTTTGCTAGTGACTCTACCTATGGAGGAGCTAGAGTTTAAAATAACAATCTTTTTTCATACAAAAAGCAAGCCGACTTTGAATGTGATCGCATTTGTAAATTGATAATAGGAGCTATTGATTTAACCGAAATTTTTACAGAAGATATGACGTCATATGACATAAATATACTGCAAATATAGCTTTAACGGTTTTTGTTGCGAACGAATAACGGACTTTTAGAGGTGATAGTTTGGGTTCAATCACTTACTCTTTGGTCTACTCATCTGTAATGTGGTAACATATATGTGAACGTTTTTACCTCAAATTTAGACATTGCATAAAATTCTATAAGCCACACATTTACCACTAATAACGAACTTTTAGAGCTGATATTTTGGGTTCAATCACTTACTCTTTGGTCTACTCATCTGTAATGTGGTAACATATATGTGAACCTTTTTACCTCAAATTTAGACATTGCATAAAATTCTATAAGCCACAAATCTACCACTAATAACTACACATTGCGTACTGCATATAAGTTTTTATAGGACACCTACCTCTAACAATTCCACATAACGTACTGCATCGCTTTAAATGTTATAAGCGAAAATTCTGGACCTAAATCTCTAAAATCCTGATGTTGTCTTATGTAGCTTCACTGTGACCAGTATTTTCACTGTGCTTGCAAATTAACGCAAATTATATTCAGAATTTTGTTATCAACTGTAAAACATAAATTGGTTGTTTGGAATTTACCAAATTTGACAGCGCTTGCGTGTGGGTATGTTTATGCCGCTTATTTTGCCATGACTATATGTAAAATTTTTCGGAGAACTTATGTGCATTTCACTGTTTTGTGGCTAGCTATATAAAACAGAATTTAAGTTGTGCACCCAACGGTCCTAGCGAAGCATCTAGATTAATTTAATATTTGTTTCATATCTATGGATCCAAATCCTGATAGCAACAGCTACTTATTTGGCTTCGACTTTTTCCACAAACTGTAGCTTTACATCTGCATATAATACCGCAACGATAAGCTTAACGGTGTGGTAAGTCATGGTTATGAAGGACAGTCCAGTTTTACCGTCCAAATTTGTTTACATGCTATTTATAATAACCCCATCGCTTGGAATTTTTGCTCCCCTTTAGCGAAAACTATACAGTACAGCCGCTATCAGTACTGCCGCTAACATCATATATCGAAAACTGAGGATATTTTCCACACCGTCTATCAAATTTGTTTACATGCTATTTATAATGACCCCATCGCTAGGAATTTTTGCTCCCCTTTAGCGAAAACTATACAGTACATCCGCTATCAGTACTGCCGCCAACATCATATATCCAAAATTGAGGATATTTTCCACACCGTCTTTCAAATTTGTTTACATGCTATTTATAATGACCCCATCGCTTGGAATTTTTGCTACCCTTTAGCGAAAACTATACAGTACATCCGCTATCAGTACTGCCGCTAACATCATATATCCAAAATTGAGGATATTTTCCACACCGTCTTTCAAATCTGTTTACATGCTATTTATAATGACCCCATCGCTTGGAATTTTTGCTCCCATTTAGCGAAAACTATACAGTACAGCCGCTATCAGTACTGCCGCTAACATCATATATCGAAAACTGAGGATATTTTCCACACCGTCTTTCAAATTTGTTTACATGCTATTTATAATGACCCTCATCGCTTGGAATTTTTGCTCCCCTTTAGCGAAAACTATACAGTACAGCCGCTATAAGTACTGCCGCTAACATCATATATCCAAAACTGAGGATATTTTCAACACTGTCTATCAAATTTGCTTGGGGTTATGCAGTTTGGTACCCCAATTTTGTTGGGCTAAAATTTATCATTGACATCGTCAATCCATTGTCCGCATAGTGTGGCGCCTATACCGTAAGTATTAGCCTTTTAGCGTTGAAGTTACAAATAGTTTAAACAAGCAAATAAAAACTAAGGTAATAAACTGATATTACTTGGTTAGATTCTCTCAACCTTTATTCTGCTAACGTATATAATTGTGGTCCTGCCCATACCATTAAAAAATTAGATATAAATAGTGTCCACCGCACCCTTGGAGAATGTCAAAATCACAACGTCTGTTTCCCGCAAAAACCTAATCAATGAAGAAATGAAATTCCTATGCGATTTGAGTCATTTAAAAAGACATACGTATGCAAAATACCAAATATAAAACTTCAATAATAGGAGTATAAACTGTTTCTCGTCAGTCTGAGTATCAAAAAAAATCAAATTATAATCCACAAACATAAGTTTCAAAAATCTGACGAGAAAATAGAGATTGTGATTGACAGAAAGTGTTGAAATTTACTACGAAATCACTCTATTTGATTCCTCAAATTCTGAGTACAAATCCTTTTCTGAAAATACTCGACAGGTGCTTGATTGTTAACGCAATTGCAACGACCTTAAATTTATATAGATCTGATCGAATCGAGAACGTATGAATAAAAGTGTATTGCGATGTAAGAACGGGTGGTTCATTTATTGTTTCGTAGTGACAGTAAAATAATAAATGACAATAAGTTATTGACGATCATGATTTATGCAAATTAACCCACAAACAGGATAACAGCAAGTCGTGGGCAAACTTCACCACTTTCTGACCGAAATCGCCAAAAATAGGATTTTTCGGTTACACCCCCATACACCTTGAGTTCAGCACTTTCGCATAGCGAGCAGCGCCCCCTGACAACAAATATATACAACTAGTATAATACACTTGTTCTGTATATATAATGTGATAGGGACAGTGCCGTGTACATACAACACGCTAACTAACCCCAGTTCATGTCAGCGTTTTAGTATCATTTCGTATTAGCCTTCAGAAAACCGTTGTCTTTTCTATTAGACAACGATGCGTTGTTCTATTGTCACATTGTTATTAAAATATCTTCTACTTTTCTTATAAGTTTTGGCCGAAGCTGTCGGCTTTTTTACTAAATTTGATTTTTTTCAGGTTTGGGTGTTCCGTAAAATCGTTTTGATATTCACAATACCGTTAGTAGCATTTATTGCCATATTTATGAGCGCGTCGTGTAGCAGTTACCGATGTATTAGGTAATCAATAGTTTGCTTTGCGAATAATCAACCCGGTCGTAGTAAGTTGATGACGGAGTAGAGCTTCAGCTTAGCCAAGCGGTAAAAATGGCAAGCTTGGTTGTGAGCTCGAATTCTACTTCAATCGATATTTATTCTGAACTATCATGTTAGCTGGAAAATTTTTTCATGAAACATTTATTTGTCGTCATCATCAAACTATTATTATATGGCATTGAGGTAATCGGCAGACGTGTCACAAACTTTAGGCAACGTGTTACAAACTCGATGCATATTGTCATTGCCCATGGGGAAGACACTAATGCCACATTGTTTCGGGGTACTCGCTAGTAAAATGGATACGAACTTGTTTGGAATGTAAAGGTACTGCTTGCAGGATTTGGCATGCGTTTACAGATTATGTTTCAGTAACTGTGGCTGCTAATGCTACGAAGCATAAGGTCGGAACCTGGTTTCAAATATAACTGAGTGACATTTAATACATTTTTAATAAGTTTAGTCATCAAATAAATTCATTTTTCTTGGTCGAACATACTTGTGCAGGTCGATATTTATTCGCGCATGAAGTAAGCTCCAAATCATTCTGTTAATGCGAATCAGTTGTAACTTCTCCGGTTTAGTTACATAAAAGATTTCAACAACGCTTCCAGTTGTTTACGCAGTACCGATTTCGGCAGTCCCAGCCAAGTGAGCTGATCCGCCATCCTTTTTACTATCAATCATTTCATGCCTAAACAGGATGTTTTGTAAAGATGTTTTGTTCGATATGATGTTCAGTAGTTAAAGGTAATTGAGAATATGAAAGAAACAAAGTTTCAAGGATCTAAAACACAACTTTTAGTCATAGAATTAGGTTCTAGCCAAGACTACAAAGGTTCCGCGCAGTCAACTGATATTTGATTAAAATTACAGCCGGCATATTTCGATTGGAAACTTATATGGCTTTAAAGGTTAAGCGATCTTTTGTTGTATTTCAACAACAACAACAACAACATGCGCATCGAAAAGCTATTTCGTTCATGAGTTCTAAGAACTCGTCGCAACGTTGGATTGACAAAAAGAGTTGGCTTAAACTTTGTTTGCCGTCACAGCGATCAGTAAAAATAACGCAGCAAGAACTCATGAGAACACAGAAGTTATAGGCCGAACTTGGAACATATCATAAAATATAAAACTAGGTATGTATTTTTGGGTCAAATTTAGAATCAAATCTTTGATGCTTTTTCAGTTTGCTTCATAATAATTTTTTATTTCCGCGTCTTGCATAAATTATTTGCTGATCGATTATTAAAATCATGATTAAAGTAGCATATGTGGCTGCTGGCTATGTTTCGGGGAGGGCAGGGACAGCGTAAATGTTGCCATTTTGAGACTATAGAAGAGAAGCTGGGATCATGGCTTGCTCAGCGGGGTAGCGGGTCAGATAACTTGGCAGTCTGTCTCTGAGCCAGCTTTATTCTAGTAGATACGTGCTTGACGAAAAACCATAAACCCCTGCTTACTTAAGTAACATTTTTGCAGCCATTCAATGTAACAATCAAATGATTGATGGACTAAAGCACCCCTTATCCTTTTACAACAACACGACCGATCAGGTGGTAAGCTGGTTCGGCCTTTCATTTAATACCACCCCATGTAGAAATTTATTCTATCAATTGCTATAATTGACTGACAATAAATTCTTTGCCTATTAACCCTTTCGTTCTTTAAGTCACACTCTCATCATAATGTATATTGCGTGGCGAGTTGAATGTCGATTTTGTCGTACGGCATTCATTGTTATTCGTTTGCTTTACAACATTGCTTAAGGAACCGAGCAACAGCTCCTAGATAGCATAGTGGCTAGTGCACGAGACTCAAACTTGAGTGACAATCCGTGGTTGGAGCAAAAGTTTGTTCCAGATTGTGCAAAGTGGGCTTTGATTTAAAAAAGGTTAAGAACTGAACAAAACACATCTGATTGTTTACAGTGCATGAGAAATAATCCATTTGCTAATAGGGTTACATATTTCTTTCCTTCCTTTTTTCATATCTTTTCCATAAAATCTCATTACGGTTATTAATATTTAATTTAATATATATGTAAATGTCATTATAGTTATTAAAATTGAATTTAATATATACTTAAGTTCATCCAACAGTGAAATAATTTGTTTAATCTTTCAACTCAAATTTTATATAATTTTTTGACATTTACAGCATTTTTAAGCTTTGAATAATTCAAATTAATTTAGATAGACGGTAGTTATAATTCTAATACCATACGGTGATCATTTTAGCTAAAACAGATGGGTATATTCACTGATGTTTGATAAATAGTTAGAGATGTATTTATAGCTGAATGACTTATTAAGTTTGCCTATAGAAGCGATATTTCTAGATCTAAAAAGAACATATGAACTATCTGTGCCACGTCCTTTCTCATACTCAATTTTATTTGCTTGCCAAGACTTGCTAAGATACATTGCAGTACGATTAATTTAAATGCGCCGAATTAAGATTCATACATAGCTTACATAAACTAACTAAGTAAGCGGAATAACAGCATTTAAGGAATGTAATCAGACTTTATAAGCACTAACTGAACCAAGTAAATACAACAACTAATTGCTGGGC
>JASANE010013961.1:0-11586 GCA_030248225.1 Trileptium ribeirensis
TACATTCCGTGCATTTTATGAGTCAGGTTTGTGTGTTTCGCAGACTACAAGATATAAATAGATCAGCGACTGCTAACGATGTCGGAGCGTCACAAAGTATGAGCGTTTCAAAAGATGATTGAGCAAGTTTTGAAATTTTAGGAGTAATTCCTAACTGCCGGAGACGATTTCAGCGTGCTAAATGCGAGAATTTGCATTTGTGTTTCTATAAAACTGACAGCTTTGAAGCAAAAAAGAACACCCAGCTTGAAATATCTTTTTATTAAGCCAATTACCTTAGCATATTACGACACAACCTATATTCACGTCAACAGTGTGTACCATGGACCTCCAAAAATCTTCTCTCACGAAGCATTACATGAATATATTTTAGTAGATATCGGATACCTGGTTTCGTTTATAAGTTATCATTTTGAGTACAATATTCACCTGTAACAAACTGTGTTTGATGTATATACCATCCTAAAACATTTGGGAAACCTTGGACTAATTGAAAAAACATGCAGTACTTGCGCTGGTCTCTACATAACGGCACCACCGTATTAAGCCACCCGAAAAGTTGTATATACAATTGATGCCCTACACGAGTGGGGAAACTATACAGCACTGAGGACATGCTGTATTGTCGAAATCAGGTTCATTAAACTCGTAAACGCGCTGAAAAGCTTTGAAAAAGTATATATAAAAATATATTTGCTTGTGTCTAGCCAATCGAACCACCACTTTCAGAGCACCAAAACCCAATATATAGCCCTGATTTTAATACCGTGTACTAAACTACGGAAGGCCGACAATATCCTGGAAATTGCGATCATTCATCATAAACACAGTCTGGCGAGGCATGAGATACTCGCGCTGCACTCCCAATAAACCAAACGTGTTAAACCCTCTCAAAAACCTATATGCACCTATATATAAACAATTCTTGATGCCCTGATGAAGATACGTAACCAAACAGCTAAAGACAAATTATATTTTAAAAAGCAGGTTCGTTGAGATAAACTCATTGGAACCCATGAAACGGCACGAAATACAATTGCTGGAGTCTAGATAAACAAATCATTGGAAAGACCTTTCAGAAAAACCCATATAACCCATTCATGATGTACTGCAGTCATACATAACCAGATTTTTGAAATTGGGTTGGTCGACCGTAAAACCCTTGAAACCCAATGAAAAGGTATAATATAGTCACGCTGGACTCTACATAGCAAATATGCGCCGTGCTTGATAACCTAATAGGCACTTCTTGTAAGGTGAAAATACACAATAACATGCCGAAAATGGCAAAATCGCTACTTCTGGCTAAGGGTCGTCGAGGCATGTTTGTGCAAACAGCATATCAGGGAGTCATCCCACAAAAAGTCGTTGCCGACAAAGTTGATGATCTGGATGAGCTAATGCAACATTTTTCGACGCGATGCCTATGTCGCGAGATATGGGCTGCAGAACGTTGCTACCCGTGTAGCAAGATTTGGCAAAGTACCCTTAAAACCTGTTTTTTGCCATTTTGACCCAGAGATCGGTTCGGAGCTGTTTGCGCTTAATTCTATGGCACATCGTCATCACTTCTGCCATCGAACAAAAAAGTTGCCTCATCCGAAAATGAGCTATGAATTACGACTGAGGAAAAATAAATTTTCACGATTTTCCTTTAGCACCCTCTGTGGAAACTCGAACTCAACTTAGCTCAACCCTCATCCGAACGTACCGGGTTCCATTACTGGCACCGGCTCAATCTGCCAAACAGTGCACGATACACAAATTAATTCGAGAACGAAAGGGTTAATTACTTATATTTTTATGATTTTAGGCAAGTTACTGTGGGGTAACTGTGGTCGCATGTTGATTGAAACAGAGAGCAGGGCACTCCCAGGTTTTGGTTGTCGGAAGACACATACTAGTTACCCCACAATTTTGTGACTGTCCTTATCCCTTTTCCCCAGCTGTAAAAACTTTCCAACGTTTATTGCGAAATAATGGAGTGAAAATGTTTCTCTGCCCAAAATCCGACTAATTTACTGATGTTGGCATTTGTATCGACGCAATTATTGTCGATATATTTATTATAAATAAATATAAACGCTGGGTTTACCCATAGATGGCGAATGTCCGTCGGCTAATGGCGGTTCGAGGGTGCAAGTGCGGCAATGGTAGGGTCGTTTTGCCCCAATTCTTTCCAAATGTGAATTATCACGCTTTTTGCTAAATTTTTCGCGTGCCTTCGGAACGCGGAGGATTGCGAAGCTCGAGGTGGGAAGGGGTCGGTATATATCTTTCCGGGGGTCATATCCGCATAGACGGTAACTTGCTCATTCATCTTTATAGGCGGTAACTCCCTCATAGATCCTTATGGACGGTAACTCGCTCCAAGAGCCTGATGAGCGGTAACTCCCTTATATAGCCTTATTGGCGGTAACTTGCGCATAGATTCTTATGGGCAATAACCCCTCATAGATACTTATGCGTGGTAACTCTCTCATAGACATCTTTAGGTTTTTCAGGTGATATGAATGCAATTAATAGGATATAAATTGTAATCCAGATGGTGCTTCTAAAAGCGCAACAGTTTTGCGACTGTACTCGTGTAATTCGGGTACCCAGCTGTTTTTTTGCATCTTGGGGAACCTAATCTTGCCAGCAAATATATAGAGTTCCTAAGCTGTATAAACATTATCGCACTAACACAACACGAATGCAAAAAGTTAACTCAAGACCTTGTTATTACGTTTGTTCTGTTAATAATAAATAACAAATAATGAACTTAGTGCCAATGTGGAGTCCCCATAAGTTCACAAATATGAAAGAGAAAAACTATATGAGCTTAGGTCATAAGATAATGGGCTTCAGTTTGAGTATAGGACACCATACAACAATTATACTGGAAAAGCATTTAACTTCCTGAACACCGGTAACGCTCTCTCCGAAACTTATACTACCCGTTCCTTGACACTAGCTTCGCCATTCCCTAAAAATTTTCCAGGTATCATGAATAAGGGCCCCCCTCGTCAAAATCAGGAGACACCAAATTACGCAGGAATGCATGAAGCAGGGGTATCGCCTTGTTCACCGGGTGAACCTTAAACTTAAAAATTATAAACACAATTCGATTTTTAACCTTTTTTCAATGCAAAAATTTTAAAAAGTGTTAAATTACCACGTAAATATTTTTAATATGATTGTTATTTTTCAATGTGTTAATTTTAAGAATGATATAATAAAAAAATTTAAAAGGATAGCGCAAAAATTGGCAACGGATATAAGATAAAGCAAAGGGATACCAAAATTTTCTACACTGCATGAATTAACTGGGCCCCAGTTGCATGCCAAGCGAATATTCCAGCCTCCACCTCTCAAGTTTAGAGAACAACTCAATAAATAATTTTTCAGAGTTTATACAATTTCCGACAAAGCTTCTGAACTGACTCAAAGGAGAGCACACCGAACTAATAATAGGTATTAGGTACTTGGGGTACAAACAACAAACAATCTTAGTGTATATAATGTTTAAACTAGATGCTACGCTGGAACGTTCACAGGTTCAGAATTCCTGAAATAATTGAGCGATAGAACATAGCTATTTAAAAAAATAACGCTGCTGCTAGCTAAGTAATAAAATAATATAGTAACAATTTTCGCTAGTAAAATAGCAGCTGTGAAAGATGAATCTTGATAGTGCGCTCGTAATCCAACGAACCCATTAAGAAAAGACTATGGTGGGCTTCTAGTCACCATTACAGAGCTTTCACTTTGATCAATTTCCTATGCCTAATTAGCGAACTTCTATGAAACACTTCAAACTCACGCAGCAGTGCCGGGGAAATTAATTGTTTGATGTGACGGGGGGTGGGTGACTGGGGAACACGGCTTCCGCCCTGTCCACTTAGCTACGAGCCTGCATAAAGGCCGATTTAGGGAATTTTAGCTAGCTGGGGGCTCACACACTGCTGGAGGCCAACCAAACATATTATTTACAGGTTGCATGCGGATTAAAAAATTTTGTTCCACATGTAACCTGTGAGGGTGCAAGGCACACCAGTGACCCCTTTCTCGTGGTGATGCCCCTGGGACAATTTACAAGTAGCAAAAGCAGCAAATACCAACACCAAAAATATGAAAACGAACAAGATAACACATTATAAACAAAAATAGAGTGAGGAACATTATTTGTTGTGTTTAAAAATAATCATTCTAAAATCTATGGTAATATCTACTATAGTATGCACATATATATATAAACAAATAATTAGCTCAGAGTCACCGCCAATCATCTTGCAGTTTCTGCTGCTTTTCTCAAAACAATAAAATTGTAACAACATATCTCGTCGAGTAGGACTATT
Source organism: Trileptium ribeirensis (assembly GCA_030248225.1). NCBI lineage: Eukaryota > Metazoa > Nematoda > Enoplea > Enoplida > Thoracostomopsidae > Trileptium > Trileptium ribeirensis. Next base: position 4,341 of record JASANE010013961.1, read on the forward strand.
CGTAGACTAATGGTTTTCTCGCCTTTTCCATAACAGCAACAACAACAACAATAACAATAACAAAGTAGTTAATAAGTTTGAAGCAAAAGTCGTTGAAACACTTATCGTTCGACTTCTGTAGAGTTTATTTTTACTGGTAGAATGGAAGCATTTAAATAAGACATAATATTAATGTAAAATGGTAAACGAAATTACATAGCTAAAACGAAATAAATAATCTGAAAAAATACATTGCAGTAATTTTTAATACTCAACAAAGACACAATCATTTGTGCTAGTAAATTGCGCGTTTATAATGTTATGGCTCCCGGACAACTCTTCTCCGGACCAATCGTCCCTAGACATTTCTTCCCGGACAATTAGTCCCCGGACAACCCGTCCCCCAACAATCTACTCTGCTAATCATCATGAAGTCGTGGGGCTTGCCATCGAAGATTTTTTCCAAATTGAAGAGGGTCACAAGGATATGTCGGTTCTTGTTGCGGCGTCCTTCGATTAGCAAGTTCGCGGCATGGATATCGTCGCTGTTATGCCTGTCCCTTTTACAAATCCCAAATTGGTTTGTGTTGATTTATAAGCTGGCTAGCTTTCGGCATCACGGCTCCAAGATATTGACCAGGTAGCCAAAATCCGCGATACCGACCCTCAAATGCTGCAAGGTTTGAACGCCATTCAGCGCTGCACTCAAGATGATTATTTCATTAGAATCAGCAAAAAAAGTTTCAACACCCGCCTAGCTCAAGCGCCAAACTGGTTCTCCACTATACCGACCACTCCCATCGAAGTTACAAAAGGTCTCGTGAGGATGAAAAACGGCAATCAGGACCATTATGACGTACCTGCGGAGGCATGGAGTTACCAGGACGGCACGAGACTGAAGTACTTGCCAACCTATTTAACGACGTCCCAAATAAGCACTGTGATGTGGACAACGAGCATTCACATACGAAAAAGCAAAGGCGACGTCAATGATTCGTTAAACTACCACCCAATTCTTCCTCTCTCCCACGATCAAAATTACTGAGGAAATGTCCGACGCTTGCCTCAGATCAATCGTCGAAACCAGCACAAACCACTGTGGATTTGTGATAGAGACAAGACCGACAGACGCCAACTATGCCGTGCTTTTGTTAATAGAACAACACTGGCATAAGTACTGGAAAATCCATACGGCTTTCCTCGTCTTGGAAAAAAGCCGTCGACTGCCTGCCTAAAGACGCCTCTGTGATTAACAGATTACATTGCCCGGGGACGCGGGGTACTTGGTCTATTGTTCTGGCGACGAATTGTCCGGGGATGTATTGCCCAGGGAGAGTTGTCCGGTATCCGATGAACCATTGATATTATGGACCGATCCTATGAGTTTTCCATACCCTTTTGCATATCATGTCCTATTTTTCCTTCTGGTGATCTGATCACATAAATTCCTCTCAAACCGTAACGCTAAGATAAAAGTCTAACACTAACCTAAGCATAAGCTTAAGTGGAAGCCTAAGCTTAAGTCAAACTTCAAAACCAACCCTATAAGGTAAACCTGAGCCTAAGCTTAGCCTGGGCTTATAATTAAACATAAAATTTTTCTATTCGATGATCGTGGCATGTTCATCTCTATTGTTATCCAAAGAACCTTGACATGATCTATTTTATTGCCTACACAAATTGGCACCGAACTGGAGGCCTGACGCCTCAGGGTGTAACATCCTAAGGAGCATGTATGATTTAAGCTATGCTGATTATTAAGTAAGGAATTATGCTATATTCTTAGTTTAAACAGAGGCCTACCACATTATGAAGCGTCGAGCATTGAAAATTTCGCCCCAATATCATCACATTCGAGTATGCTTGGCTTGCTTTCTGATTTTTCCGAAGGGTTATGTGCTACAAAGCTCAGAATAGATGCAGTAAATTCAGCGTTTCGATATCGACACAGTGTACATTTTGCCACGCTTTACTCGCGAATAGATGGCCAACTACTATTGAAACTGAGCAACAATACTAGGACTCCTGGCTACGCAACAGATAACTATCACAACAAATACAATTAAGGCTACGCCCGAAAGTTATAAAAGATAAGCGATAAAAACATATCGTAAAAGTTTTACCTCTGTTCTAGGCAATGACGTAAATATAACGCCTGGTTTACTAGTCGAGTCGACACAAGTCAACAAACAAAATTTTCAGAACACCGTGACATATAATCCTGACATATGACCTTCACCACAATCGACCCTGACTAGCAAATCATGAATAATGTCATAACTGGACTATTTGAAATATTACCTCTAATTGAAGAAAGTGTACACCATCTTATTGCTGCAAAAAGTTCAACAAGCAGTCCCGTTGACACTGCCCGCTCAGTTGTCATAAAACAACACACTGATCAATTTTGTCCAATATTAATTTGTATTGTAAATTCCTCGCCAACCCAACATGTGTTACCAATTCCAGAGAAATTCGCCATAGTAACACCGATATTTAAGTCTCCTAACTTAAGGACTTAAGTCCTAACCTAGGACTTAAGGTCCTAATAAGTTTGGGAACCACCGACCGATTTCTAATTAATCATTTCTATCCAAGCTGATGGAACCTGTTAATGAACTCTGTGCTCACTTTGAGGCAAACTTCCTGATTGCGCCCCAGTGGTCGGCTTATAGCAAATGATTCTCAACAGAGACAGCTCTTCTTCAAATATGCTCCGACATTCGAGACAATATGGCCGGAAAAAAGCGCCATTGCTTGTATCGTTGGACCTCTCCGCTGCTTTCGACTTGATTGATCATCAGATTTTACTCAGTCCTTTATGCGGCATTGGCCCATCAAACTCATCGATCGAATGGTTAAATCATACCTTAACGATCAATATTATTGCGACAAAATAGGAGATAAAACGTCGCTCGTGGTCAGAACCACATGTTGTGTCTCGCTTGGATTATTGTAATTCTTTGAACTACCAGCTACCAAACACCCGAATTCGTCTCATTCAGATGCTGCTACACATCGGCGTCGCATTTATCTCCCGAAGCGGAATCCGAGAGCATATCACTCAAGCATTACATGACCTGCACTGGTTACCCTTGGAAAAGCGCATTCTTTATGAAGTTTAAACTTTCATTTCCAGTGCTCTCTCTTCTGAAACGCCGCCACTGCTTAGAGGCATGTTGCAGTCGTCATACGTGTCCCGATTAGCTGCTAGCCAAATTCTTTGTATTGACGTCTTTGAGAGCGATTTTCGATCTTTGGGTCCAATATCGTGGAATCTGCTACGTATCGACCTAAGAGATCTAAACTTAACAAGACTACAATTCACGAGCAGACTGAAAACGTATTTATTTACACATTGATGGTATTTATATAAATCGCGTGGGTGTACGTTTTACGGAATAGGTGTTTACTGTCATTATATGAAGCGACGCTGTGACTCGGGCTGACCCACGGGTGGGTCTTACGAATCAAGCACTTTGTTCTTGGAGGCCGGTTCTTCGCAACGGGGGGTCCCACGCCCCAATGGGATAACCCCCACTCACCCCTAAGAACTTCTTTGATGTACTAGTTACAGAAAAGATCTTTGGTAGTTCAATTTTTCTGCCATGAATTACGAAACAAATTTTAGTTAAAATTTTTGCCCATCTATTTTTCTAGAGTGCTCGTTCTCATAAGAAGATAGAAAAAACACATTTTACTTAATGCATAAAACTACTCTGATTTCCCAAATTCAGATATGAATATCCGCTGTGCATCATGAAAGGCTAATTGAACGTTGAATGCTAAATATATAACTAACGTTTGTTTATCAACTGGCTAAATTTAAAATATACAATAATTATATAATTATATAATTGCTGTAGTAATAATATTTTGTAGTTTACCGCTACTATAGCACAACATATGGTTGAATACTAAAATTGGTCTCTGAATAAGGTCATAAAGTGAATATCGGCGCCTTCTGTTAGGACCAATTCATTTACTCTATTAAACATACAATCATGTTGATATGTATACACATATATGTATATATAAATTTAATATATAAATATTAACATGTAATTTTATTCATATATACACAGTGCGAATATATATACAAGAAGTATATACATATATAATGTATACAACATAAATACATATATAAGTATATATTTATATATGAAACCGTACAAATGTACAGGAGCCCAGCAAGAGGGCCCCTCTCTCCGCATTTTTAACCAATGGAGAGCTGCTGTAAGGCGCTTTCACCAAGTGCCCACTCTCATTTTTGAGTGGGCTCCTTTACTTCTGAGTATTTTCAAATATATACAAAAAGTAAAGAAAAGAATATTTTTCCACTGAAAGAAAATCAAAATAGTTCCTGGTTTTAGCTCGTAGACCGTAAGCTCGTACCAATATACCATTTTGTAACAATGCCAACTACCTTTTTCCTTAAATTTCGAACTAATCTTATCTAAAAACCGTATAAAGAACCAAAACCATAAACTAATTGAAATTGAAAATAAGAAGCTGTGTTGTATTTTTCAAAAGTTCGACGGACGATAGAGTACTGGAATAGAAAAAATATATATCTAAGTATAATTGTGTATTCGTGAAACTCACCGCTTTCATGAAAGTAACATTGTAAAATTGGCAACACTGAATTATCGAAACAGGTCGATATTGGATACGTATTTCTCTAATAAAATTTAATAACTAATCGGTATATTGATTTCCTTATTTATAACCGCGACTTATCCAGCAGTTTATTCTAGATACAGCTTTTGCCGGTTCTAGAAAAATTAAGGGTCTTATCTACAAAGATTACTGCTTACAGTTTGTAGATGAACAGAATTACATATTGTAGAAAGTTTGTGCTACAAAGGTCATTAGTGGGTACAATATTGATTTCCTTGCATACTGATTATAAACTGAGGCTTATCCAGTAGATTATTCTAGATACAGTTTTTGCGATCCTAGAGCGATTAATGGTCTTATCTACAAAGATGAATGCTTACAGTTTGAAGATGAACAGAATTACATATTGTAGAAAGTTTGTGCTACAAAGGTCATTAGTGGGTACAATATTGATTTCCTTGCATACTGATTATAAACTGAGGCTTATCCAGTAGATTATTCTAGATACAGTTTTCGCCGATCCTAGAGCGATTAATGGTCTTATCTACAAAGATGAATGCTTACAGTTTGAAGATGAACAGAATTACATATTGTAGAAAGTTTGTGCTACAAAGGTCATTAGTGGGTACAATATTGATTTCCTTGCATACTGATTATAAACTGAGGCTTATCCAGTAGATTATTCTAGATACAGTTTTCGCCGATCCTAGAGCGATTAATGGTCTTATCTACAAAGATGAATGCTTACAGTTTGTAGATGAACAGAATTACATATTGTAGAAAGTTTGTGCTACAAAGGTCATTAGTGGGTACAATATTGATTTCCTTGCATACTGATTATAAACTGAGGCTTATCCAGTAGATTATTCTAGATACAGTTTTCGCCGATCCTAGAGCGATTAATGGTCTTATCTACAAAGATGAATACTTACAGTTTGTAGATGAACAGAATTACATATTGTAGAAAGTTTGTGCTACAAAGGTCATTTGAGGGTACAATATTGATTCTCTTGCATACTGATTATAAACCGAGGCTTATCCAGTAGATTATTCTAGATACAGTTTTCGCCGATCCTAGAGCGATTAATGGTCTTATCTACAAAGATGAATGCTTACAGTTTGTAGATAAGCACGCTGATCAAGGCACGCTGAAATATTAAAACAATTAATGACAAAATACAAAATTATGGCGAAAAACTGAGAAATTTATAAGTAAAAACATCAAACAAGGTCAAAAAATATAATTTATACTCACCATCCTCCGTCCAACCCCCAAGCGGCACCGAAAACGAAATCGTCTGCCCAAACCAATGGACCTTAAACTATTTTTTGTGACGACTGCCTCGTTTCATGATAGATTAATCAACGTACTCCATACTCGAGCAATGTATACTTAAGCGCGTAATACAGAGTTATGCGGAATTGCATTGCATATATTTTACATACATTTTGTGTTTGTAAGCACGTATTTTATTGCGAAGTGCCAAAAATCGACTTAACTTTCGCGATCTCTGTGGTGCTCGATAAACCAGAATTTAGTTTACGACAGAATTTCAGGGCGTCAGTGGCCCGGTAGAATTAACTCCCTCATTGCAGGTTTGAGGACGCTGTGCTGGTTAAGCAAATTGACGATAACGTCCGCGGCTAAAAATTGCACCAAAGCCATTCACACATTAAATTTATCGGTAGGAATTTATATGATATTAAATAATATATACATACGGAAGCAGTAGTTCAGGGGGCTACCTCACTCCCTTCAAAGTTTGCAAATATGGGTCCTCGGCAGGAGTGAATGCCGTCCAGGTATTGCAGAAAATAGTTGACGACCCCCGCGCCAACCGCCAATCTCATCAGACCTCAGAGCGTCAGTATGTAGGTACTAAATGGTTGTGCAGATGGTATTACACACTAGATATCTTTTACGAGGCGCCAACAACGATTGATGCTCAGTATCACAGATGTAAACAATGTCACGGCCTCAAGGCTGTGGGCTATGAAGAGCCAGACATTTATTTCTCGATAGTTATATATTATTCAATAATATATAACTTGTATGCAGTTGGACGTAAGCTATTCGCAGGTCTCCATGGGAAAACGGTAACCCATTTTCAGGTTGGGCCCACAACGCTTTACTTACCTCCCATCGCAACACTGCGGACGCGCACACTCCGTTTTATCGCAGAACATTTTGTGAGAATTAACAAACATTGAAGAAAATTAGCGCAAATAAACACTTGCAGAAATTGACAAATATTGGACAAAATTTGAACAAACACTGGGAGAAATTTTTGCAAAAACTGTGAAATATGGGCAAAAAATTTACGGCAAAATTTGGCGAAATTGGGAGAAACGTTATAAGTTTATAAAAAATTTCAAAGATTTTCGTTTCCTGAGTCACCTCTCTCCACGGACCTATACCTGAGCTGGCTGACTTTAGATACCAAAGCCTCATATAGTACATTATTGTGGTGGGTTATTCATAGTCAGCACTATATATAATATTACATATTCTGCTGCAACATGCGCATGAAAGTATAGAAATTGTCTTCTTTTGTCGATACTATTCAATTACACCTTCGTAAATTTAAGATTAGACATTTATAAACCAGTATCAAGCATAATGACGTGAAATTTGAATGATTACAAC
>JASANE010013962.1:0-45508 GCA_030248225.1 Trileptium ribeirensis
ATAATGAGGATATGCAGACGGACCTTGATGGGCTCGAGAAATGGGCTATGAAGTGGGATATGGTATTCAACGTAAAAAAATTTATATGTGGTCACTTTGGTTTTTGGAATCCGGGTCATATCTATACGATGGGAGACCAGTTGATACCTAACGCTGATGGGCTAGGTATAAAGGATCTCGGTATGACTGTGTCCGAAGATTTAAAGTCATCACTGCATTGTAATAAAGTTGCCTCAAGGGCAGAGAAACTGATTGGCATGGTGCGTGGATCATTTGTAGACCTCAATAAAAGTTGTGTTCGGACTTTAAACCAGTCGCTGTTCGACCCATAGTAGAGTATGCGGTGACAGCATAGAACACACATCTTCAGATGGATATAAACAGGATTGAAAGGGTGCAGAGAAGGGCAACCAGGTTGGTTCCGTCGGTTCGCGATGAAGACAGGCTAAGGGCGTTTGGCATTCAATCGCTGGAAAACAGACGAATTCGGGCGGATCTTATCATGGTGTATAAGATAATACATGGTGTGGTGGATTTCGATATGGATCGCTTATTTGTATTTGGTCCGGTATCATCGCGAGGGCACTGCTTGAAATTGGCGGCACGGAGAACACCAAGACTTGACATCGGTGGGCATTGCTATGGTTATCGGGTTATCACGAGGTGGAACTCTCTGCCGGAGGATGCGGTCTGTACTTCGTCGCTGTCGACATTTAAGAGAATGCTTCACGATTCAGTCACTCCAACATGATATATTCGGGTGCTGCTCGCTGTTTTTACATTACAGCTACAAGATTGAAGAAACATTCCATGGCGACCCATGGATGAATTGCGACTTACTCAACGATACATTCGATGGTCTGTGGCGACCTAGGTGAATAGCCCAGGACCAGACCAGAGTCTCTTTGATCCTCTCTGCCAAGGCATCTAACTATATGGCACAAATAAAGATTTGAGGCTTTCGATTGAGCTATAGCACGAGCCAATCGGCACAAGCAAAGTTGAGTTAAGAATGTCACCCAAAAATCTCAGAAACGAACACTGTCCAAATTTACCATTCTGGCCAGTGAGAATTTTTCGCTACGATCGTTTCACTTACTACTCAGAATTCAAATAACCTATACATTAGTTGATAAGGCATTTATTATCAAATATTTCTTAATTCGATAACTGTACTACATACATACCTTATAGACATACGTATGATGTGTAAATATATTTTCATAATTCCGATGGAGCAGTGTGAACTATTGCAGCGCTGATAACATATTATCTTGTTTTATATTTCAAACAATATATTTGTAACAGCTGGTAGAAGTAAGTATAGAAATAATACAACAAAATAATGTGCCATATATACTAGGCTCTCCAAATTGGGAGGTGGGGGGCCACCTGGCATTTTTCGCTTACCCTGGGTCAGAACAGGTGCCTCTCGGTTCATAGCCGATGGCGAAGTTTTAGGCTCCCCGGTTCACCGCCTCTTGAAATTTTTTTGTTTCCAATCGGTCCAAAGTACATAAAATTTGATGAAAATTTATACTAAAATTCCGATTTGAAGCCAAAAATTACGCAAATTTTTTTCAAAATTTGCTTTAAAACCGCTTTTTTCTCTCCATCAAAAACTTCTTGACAGTGTTTGTGACACGATCTTTAACCGCTTTTCTCTTGGCTAAATGCCCCCGGCAAAATCGGCGGCCAGGGGACCCCTGGTTCATGCCCCCTGGCAAAATTTTCAGCGAATGGAGAGCCCGGTATCAGGGAGTAACCGGAATTCCGGTTCCGGCGAAAATCGTGTTGCGGTTGCGGTTCCGGCAAAGGGCAAAAACCATACCGGAACCGGAATTCCGGTTTAAAAAGTTTGTTTGAAATTTTCCACGTTTTTTGCTTCATCTGTGATCCAAACATATGTAATATACATTATACAATGATCAAGCTCCAATACATCCAAGCAAAAGAAAAGACTAACTAAGCAATTTGCAGTTTGAAACGTAAGTAGGGCACATAATTTCAGTAAGAATTTTTCATAATAACCTGCAGGAGTTTGTTAACAAATCAAAGCCAGGTCGTTGCTTGCGGCAGCTATTTTACACATCCAGAAGTCTGTGCGGTACGTTTCAATTAAACCGGTCCAATTCGGTAACAGAGTATGGCTAACGCAGAAGTACTTAGGGTATGCTTGGCTAACATAAATTGCTTCAAGAACCCGCCAATGCACTTGAAAACTTGGTAAATCAGTCTAAATTGAAGTAAATTAACGTTATCTGCAACGCAGCTAGAAACTGCTTTCTTGGCAAAGAACTGTATTTATTGAAACTGTGCGAGCAGCATCACAGTGTGTCTCATTTATAGCATTCTGATTAGACAGTTATCATCATTTTCATCTAACTTACGGGCACTGTTTGTCCAACGCTAGCCTAAACAGTGTACCTGATCAGACCTTCTATCTATTATTTTCTCTTAGAATCATATAAACCAATAATTTCAAGTTTCCTATAGAAGGACATGTAACAAACGTATGTGTAGTAAAGGAAGGTGACTGGAGACAGAGCGAAAGTGTGTATTCTACGCTCCAAGCTTTGTAAGCATATTCGATTTGACGCATTATACGCAATGGTGTATAGTGGAAGGCATTTTTTGCTCAGGGTGTCCAAAAATCGACATATTTGATCGATAAATAAACATTATTTGCTTCCTCAGTCTCTTTAAAGTTTCAGCAAGGCAATAATACCATAGCAATACATTAAGTTTAATGTAAACGTTATTTTTAATGCATTTTAAATCCACTATACCTTGATTTCTTCCTTCATCTGTTTAACTAAATATAAATTCCAAAGGCCAAGTTCCGGTTCCGGATCCGGTTTAAATGGACGGTTCCGGTTGCTGGTTCCGGTTCCGGCAAATTTCGGTTCCGGTTATTCCCTGCCCGGTATGTATACTTACAGTAATTATTCGTCAAACAAAAAGCAATTCGCGGAAGTTCTCCATTCGTTGATGATATGTGGCTCACTCGAACAAAAAAATTGCATAATCAAGAACCTATTCCGAACAAGCTTCTCAGAACATTAGATCGGAACATGGCTAATAAAAATCATAAACTTGTGTACATGTGCTTGAAAAAATGACATAAAAAAGTCAATAGTGCTTGTTTACGTCACATTAAAATTATACAATTATCAAAATACATCTCTGACCGTAGCATAATGTTCAAATTGATTTAAATTAACTGAATTAAACATTAATATACCCGATGTGAGCAACACGTTGTTAGCTGTTGGGTGCCAAACCACAGTTGTCACACGTTTTTGATGTCCCAACAACTCAACTAGCGGCTCTGACAGCGTTCGATGCAAACCAGAGTCTGGTATCTATAATTGTCGGAAAACACCACGTGGGAATGACTGTGATCAAAAAACATAATGATATGAAATAACAGGAAAATAATGTTGCATCATATTCGTTCGTTTTTCAACTGTGTGTCTAAGATCACCTCGAGGTTTCGGAGACAGAGAGCTGTGTTAAAAATAACCAATGAGAGAGCTTCGACGAAATGACACTAACACTCCATGATTGGTCCTTGAACAAATGACACTTATGCTACACTGTGTTATAATAGTTATAACATGACACGGCCACTTAGGGGAAGAACTAATGAACATTTCCAACTTTTGCCCTATCTCGTAAACTGAGCTTTATCTGACCTTACAATTGTTGCTACAAATATGTATATACACTAAGCTATGTAATGCTCAACGAAGATGAACGCAAATTTGAAACAAAATTTAGGGACAGGCAGGACAAATATCATCGAGTGGATGCGCAGGGTTATTATTTCTGACTGTAACAAACTATACAAGACTATGACAAATTGCAGGTTGATATTGCTGAGCGCACTGATTCGTCATCCTATAATAATATCGGACAAACCCCAGCTACCTTATCAGCTTCGTACAAATTGTATCAGCCATACAACGAGAACATTCAGATGTAATTAACCGGCATGCCGACCACAAAAAGCGGGTGTGTCCAAATCAACAATGGTAAGTATAACGATACCAAAGCAATAATCATATGCATTCAGACAGAAATAAGTTTTCCGTCCATAAACAACATAAGCAACCACAATGGCAATACAAATCGTTCCAAATTTATCTAATATAAAAGGGTCTTCGCAAAATAGCATTGGTTAATAACATTGTGTGCGCTCACGAAATAAATAAGTACATGATGGTATCAATATTTTGTCTTATTTTGAGCAAAAATAAAGGCTTTTTCTCTACTGTTAGCGCTACTGTACTGAAAGCGCTTTTAGAGTAAGAGCAGCACTATGTGAGATATTTTACACTCTAAACATTCGAGTAAAACTTATAAAACAAAGAAAAACTGGGTGTATTTTTGTCTAAAAATGAGATTTCCCCCCGTGGCCAACGCGTCAAGATACAAATTCATATTTCGTATTAATTCAAAACCATAATCGTATCCCAAAGAAAAAAAAATCATAGTTGGCTTCAGTCACAAGGTGATCGAATTTGTTGTTACCGATTTTCTGGAATAATATAACAGATGGGTGCCAGCAATAGCTCCACGATATTTTAAGAAAGAGGGTCCAGGACATGACTACGATGTATGAACAATTTTTTGTACTTCTGGAACCCGATTTCTTGTTTCGAACTGTTAAGCGTTTAGGATTGCTCAAATTTTATCGTCAATGCTTAGCTGAAAACAGGGGACCGCAACTGTGGAAACCCCTTGCCACCGCTCCTGTGTGGCTGTAATTATTTACCTCGTGGGTAAGCTCAACTATAATAATGAAAGTTTTCAGTAAAATGGTTACAATGACCGCAACCATAATATGTGTACCTGATGTGTACCTGAGTCCGTCCAGGTACAGAGAAATGTTGAGTTGATTATTCTGATTCCCTTGTGTTTGTGCTCTGTACCATATCGAGGACGAAATCTTCAGCCTCGTTTGCCGAGGCCAGATTATTGAAAAAAAATTGAAATAAATTAGACAGGAAGAACATTGCTAGCGTGGAGCCTTCGCTTGAACGTCGCAACCGAGTCAGCACAGACTACTTCAGAGGGAAGAGAATTCCAAAAAGAAACCGATCGATGGGTGAAATTGTAGCGCCTCAAATCAAGCCTAGGGGTGTCAAGCGGCTTTATTTTAAAGGGATGACCACGAGTGTTGGCAGGTCCGAACATGAAAAATCGGTCGAAATCCATATCGATGAGATTATGCGTCAACTTGAAAATAAGGATGAGGTCGGCCCTACGACGCCTCGTTTGAAGGGTTTGGATGCCCAGGAATTCCAGACGCCTCTCATACGACCAATTTCGAATCAGTGGGATGAGCTTCGACGCCCTGCGTTGGATTCTCTCAACCACCTGAACGTCCCTATTGTAATGTGGACACCATATACACGCAGCGTACTCCACATGTGGACGAATCAAACTTCGATACACTTGGAGCCACACAAATTTGTTCCAATAAGATATCGTCCGTTTCACCAAATAGATCACTCTGTGGGCTTTTGCGGCCGCCGTAGCACAATGTAACGACATTTTAAAGCTCTGATGAAAAGTCACCCCTAGATCTTTTTGATGATCAACTGATCGCAACTCTGCGCCGTTAATGACGTACTCAGAACATGGGTTACCGTCCCCACAATGCATAAGCATACATTTATCTGACTTAGGAGACAAGAAGTATATGTCACAAAAGTTTGTGAGCTCATCAATGTCTCGTTGTAAATCTTGTTGGTCCACATCAGGGTCACGACGCGAGATTCGACGACACATTTTCATATCATCAGCGAATTTGTATAGAGATGAATATATTTGGTCGTCGATACTGTCAATATAAAGCGCGAAAAAAAGTGGACCCAGAACTGAGCCCTGGGGCACCCCGCTAACAACATCGACGCTACGAGAAAAAGATGAGCCGACGCGGACTCGTTGAGAGCGGCCGATCAAAAAGTCACTACACCACTGAAGAAGGTTACCACTAATTCCAAACAATCTGAGTATATGTAGCAAAGCAGAATGACTTATCTTATCGAATGCCTTTTCAAAATCAATGTATACTACGTCGACCCAGTCACCTTGATCAATACAGCGCGTCACAAAATTTACAAAATCAAGTAGCTGAGTAGATGTAGATCTGCGGTGCATAAATCCATGCTGAGATTTCTTTATAAGGTTGTAATGCTGGGTGTATTGGACGATATCGTTTCGGATAATAGTTTCCATGACTTTGCAAACGCTTGCAGTCAAACTCACTGGGCGATAGTTAGAACATTGGGACATGTCACCCTTTTTATACAACGGCACGACAGTGGACCGCTTCCAATCAGATGGCAATTGGCCCGAGGAAAATGATTTCTGGAAAATCGTGCTCAGGATATTACACAAGCTGGGTCGACAGTGAAACAAAATCTGGTTCCGAATACCATCAGGACCCGGCGATGCTGATAGTTTCAGGGCATTTAGGCATTTCATAACTACGTCGGGACTAAAATCAACATCAGACAATATAGCATTTGTCCTGTATGGATCCAAGCTGGGAACAAAATTCCCGCAAACAAAGACAGACGCAAAAAAATCTTGAAAAAGTTCCGCATCTTCCGCAGTTCCAGATGAAAAATTCCCCGACGCGTTCTTCAATGGACCTACTGAATTGGAGAAAGCATGCTTACGGAGAGCATAAGAGAAGAATGACTCACGATCTCTGTCAATATTCGCAGCAAGTTTTACTTCATACCGCTTGATAGAACGGGTGATTTCAATATCCGCCTCGGCGGAAGCAGCCTGATATCGTTCCCAACTAGCATGTGAATTTGTCCGTTTAAACTTCCGAAACGCGTTCTGTTTGCGCCGAAGGGCTCGCCAAGCCGCGCCATCAGCCCAAATTGGTTTACGTCGAGCTCGTGGAGTATATAAAGGTACGTATCTAGTTGTTGCAATTGCCGACGGATTCCTTCAGCTGAGTCCACAGGGTTTCAACTGGATCTGCTAAGCGCCAAGCAACAGCATCGAGAAACCGACCAAACGCTGGCCAATCAGCTCTAGACCAGTTACGACGAGGTAATAATTCTGGGGATTGATTCTGGTGAGACAATAAAACGCTGAATCCAACAATGTTGTGGTCGGACGATTTTAATGGCGCTAGTGATCTACTATCACACACGCTTCCCGGATCATTGGTAAAAATCAAATCTAGTATACTGACACCTCGCGTTGGAAATTTAACCATTTGAGACAGCCCCGCGTCAATAAAACCATTCATAAAATTGTCAAATTTCGCAGGCCAAACATGATGGTGCCAATCAATATCAGGCAAATTAAAGTCACCACAAATGAAGATCGATCGAAACTTATCATTGTCACTCAGTTCAGATATGGCCGCAATTAAACTGGCATCGTTTTCAGCAGACGAAATTGGTGAACGATAAATACAAACAAGACCATGGCAGTTACCATTCGACAGCTTGATTTCACAACATACTACATCCTCGTAAACAACGGATGTAGAAAATTGTACAGGGTTGAAAGATCGGTGTACGTAGAGGATTACCCCCCCCCCACCCCTACGGCCTTGTCTATCACATCGGAAATGCAAAAAACCTGGGATAGCCAACTCGGAGTCGATATGTCTGAAGAGCCAAAGTTTTGTATATAGATAACTCCAGACAGTAGATAATTTATATCCAACACTAATTATGTGCCATAACATTTGGGACAAACGGTCTGATGTATCTGCATAATGCTATAAAGCACGAGCATCACCATAGCGGTAACACCACTTTCAGCCTTGTGAATTTACCGCAAAACACTGAGAATAAAATGGGAAAACGAGAACCATAGCGATTATGTAAATAACACAATGACCCTATAAGTGTTGGACCCCCCCCCCGCGGAAAATTTTAGCAGACATCGCTATAGCCTTGGCGTAAAATCGGCATAAATAAAGGTGACATTTGAATAAATGTCAGGGAGGTCGGTCCATCTATCCCTGAGATGTCTCCCGACGACAGTATACACTCATTAAGCCGACCGACCTTCGACATCCATGGTCTATAGTGTAAATGTGAAACATAACTACAATAAGTGAGAAAAAATAGAGTAGTGGGTTTAACACATAGCATATAGCCTCTTTTGATAATATGCGTCTGGTAGGTAAACTTACATGCCATACTTTAGCCGTACAGTCTTCAGAGCAACTAGCAATAACGTTGTCGTTAAACGGACACCAAGCTACTTCAAGGCATGGCCCTCTATGAGCGTCTACCAAAGGATAGTCTTTTGATATGCGTCCAGTCTATATGGCAGAAATAAGTACTGCATAATTGTAGGAGAGAAAAATATAAACAGATAAAAGAACCAATACCAGCATTTATATGCTTTGAAAATCCACGCCCGATTCTTAAAATGACATTTACAAAGAAAACGTATCTTTGGGCTAACAGGCACAACTAATCTGAGTGAAGCACAAATGATAACTATTTCCATGAAAAATTAATATATATATGAATATTGCTGCAATATTCACATACTTCATCATTACTAAAACAAGCAAGCATGCAAACAAGCATACTCATATTTTACAACCGAGGGAAGTTCACGAAATATAAACTTTTTTCAATCATGTTTCTGTTCAGCCTCTGTCAACCTTTAAGTTTCACTGTTTGCAATAGTCATTGCACATAGTCAGAATTATACAAAATGTCATACATCTCCAGCAAAACCGATGTATCAGCTCAACGTTGTCGATTCCATGTGATAACTTAGACTGATACTGTGCCATAGGTGTTAATACAACTCTTACATTTATCACACCATTATTCTTCTGAATCTCTTTTCCACCATTGTGAATATAACTTGATGTATGTTACAAACGCTACCAATAACTAGGCGGAAAATACACAATAATATCTTGCACCTGTACCGCAGAAATATATGTATATATAAAAGTAATATATATATAATGGCTCGCTAAGTCTGAGATACTATTATTCATGACATAAGAGCAGGAGTCAAAAAAATTTTAGCATAGTGTTTTGCAAAATTTTAGTTACGCGACGCGAGACTTGGGCGTTTAAACTTTCACTGGGAATTTTTGAGCCATTAAGATTTGCAAAGTTACAATATTGCAGAAAATCACGTGTTTTATAGCTAGTAGCTTAAAACACATTTCGTTATTTAAATATCCCACTAAATACAACGAAAACTAGCAGAGCCATGTTTTCGTCCACTTGCTAAGTACACAAACGGAAGGCTTGGCCGATTACCGGTATCGGCATTTTTTAAACATCAAAAATACCGGCAGCGATATCGCAAGCACTAGAAAAAAACTTAAAACTAACTATAAAGATACAAACCAAATTCTGAAGTGCCCCACGTAAACCGAAACGTAATGGCTTCAATTTTTCAGTTAGCGCGTAAGTGTTTCCGCACAGTAAACAAATAAATGCCTTTAATCCGACACCCACTGTCACAAACAATCCCTGTCCTTATATCCTTCTAACCTGAAATCTCTGGGGAACTGGTGAGCATTTGTGCGAATGCGATATGGTGCAAAGTAATGCTAGGATCCCGTACGCCACGGCGAATGAAGAGAATGTGGTTTAATATATAGTTGATTCATGTTGGCTTCTAAATGACCGCACCGCTGTATCCAACGGTTCGGGAAACCTCTACAGGTCGTTATAAATTCCCTTCACGCTACACATGAATAAACAAATACGAGCCAAGTTGCATGAAATAAACTGAGTTAATCGGCTCTACACTCACTTAAAAGCACTGAAAAGTAATGAAATATTCGCGCCGGACTCTAGATAAACAAACGACCGTATTCAGCGTACCGAAAAACCAATGTAATAGTATAATAGAAGATTTTTAATGCCCTGCACACAATACATAACCAAACAACTGAAGCCTGACTACGTTCTGGAAATCTGGTTTATCAACTCGAAACCTATTGAAAACGTTTGAAAATACATGAAATATTTTTACATCCTTAGTGGACTCTAGATAACAGAGATCGCGAGATATGATCTGCGAAACACAGGTAGGTGTCTGCACTGCTAGACTTGGCAAGGAACCCATAAAAACCAGTTTTTGGCCATTTTGACTAGGAAGATAAGGTCGGGGCTCTTAGTATTCAACTAAAGGGCACATAATTATCGCCTTTGCTATAGAACAAAAAAGCTGTCGACATCATCCAAAGTTGATTTTAGGGTATCACCGACAGACAAAAAAGCTATTTTAGTGATCTTCACCCCTAGCGCTGTCATTGACAACTTAGCTCGCTCCGTTTCAAACCGAATTTAGGCTACCCGTAAACATGTCCATTAAAATTTTTGTATTCTATCCGGAAAATAGCAACATGCGTTTCAACTACTCAGCAGCTTTTGGGGTTACTACATACTTATCTACAAAATGACGCACGATGATGTCGACCTTGACATCACAAAATTCTTTGTTTCTGGTTACGCTGGCACCCGTGGTCATAATTATAAGTTGGAGACCATCGACATTGCCCGCCACGATATTCGACGCTTTTTCTTTTCCCACAGAACTGTCCGTCTGCGGAACTCGCTTCCTGATATGGTAGTAAATGCTCCAACACTGTCATCGTTCAAATCTAGGCTACACTCCGCTAATGTCCTTACTGCTTGCTATTTTTTGTTTCATTCTTCATCCGGCCTCGCGCCGATGCAAGGCTTTGCTGCCCTCCAATGGCTCAAAGACAAATCCACTTACCGATTAACATCTCAAATCTCAATTCCAACGTACCATATGGAGGGAACAATGGTACGTTACGGCAGCGAGACGGATTAAGAAGCATTGGAAGCCTAATAGCTGCGGCGCACCAGCAACCATAAACAACAAACCTCGAACGCCCCTTATCGAGGAAAGATCGAAGGTGGCGGGTCCCACGGATCCTGGTGGCTTCTCCTTTACAAAATTAAAAACTCGTCGCGACTCTGTAGTATCTGGTCATCTAAGGGTGGCGAGAGTCGTCCAGTCTCGGGTTATGGTTAGCAAGACACGATGAACAAAAGGCAGAAAGGCTTTACTATTTTCGCTCCTAAAACAAAATTAGGAATGGGGAAATGCACACCAAAACCTATCAAAACCTACACCACCACAATGCAATACAGACCAGTCATATCGTAAAATTTCCTCGGCAACGAAATTCCTAGTAATTCATGCGCCAATCCCTGTCATAATTAAACAAAAACAGTACTGGTGATAAACGATTTATACATGAATTTTAAAATGTGCAAAAACATGGATGCATGTAATATATATGTATTTATATAGATAGATCTATATATATAGCGAATATCGGCATTGACATTCTAATAGCAATATCTTTATCCACTATCAGTATTTTTCTATATCGCCCAGCCCTACAAACAACACGACCGAGATCACCAAGCATTGTTTCTTGTTCACAAGATGAATTCTATAGCGTTTCAAAAAAAGTCACGAATAAGTCATAAAGAAATAGCTTTTTTCTTTCGTTCTGAAAATAATGTATCGTTCTCAAAATAACGTAAAGTACACCTGAACTCTAATAAAACTCGTAGAGCTAAAAATTCAAAACTGTAAAATTTCATGCACAAAATGTTTCCCGACCGAATACTTAGTGTTTTGTTGAATAATAATAATAGCATGTTATCGAGATTTTATAAATTATATAATATATATTCATAACACAACAAATTTAGACAGATAATGATATATGTTTATAGTTTTAGCACGATGTAGCGAAATATTATTAAGTGTGCAAAACTAACCTTGCTCAACGGAATAACCATGAACGGGCCACCAGAACCTTCGGTAATAATGGCTATAAACTTGATATTAACGGAACAAAACGTTGAATCCCATGATATCTTGGTAATACGAATATCGTCTAAACAGAACTCTCGTTTCATCGGTTTCGCGTAAACATGGCGAAATTTACTTTGGCGCACGAAAAATGACATACTATGTAATCAGTTATTCGAAAAACATATACACTGAATTAGATAAAATATACTACACGAGGCACATCGAAGCTATCAAACTCTGACTTTATCACAAACTCAAGATTCATGGGGGAGACGTATTAGATGAATCCATAACATTGCGATCTGAAAAGAGTCCAATAATGGTGGCGGAGGCTGCATCGGAACTGACAAATATGATGTGCGTCCCCCTGAGCTCAATTAATTTCAGGTTTGCATTACTAATCCTGAGTGCAGTGAGAGAAATAAGCGTGGCCAAGAATTGCCAGTACCCTGACTTTAGGTCTAGAGTTGAAAAGTATTTTGCTAGGAGTAGTGTATCCAATATTTCATGAGTTCTTGGTAGCGGAAAACTATCTCGTTTTGTGATCGAATTTAACATTCTGTAATCCGCACAGCATTTTTTTGATTTGTCCTTCTTGTTGGTTAGGACGACTGGTCAAGCACAAAGGCTATATTATCTTGTGATCACTCCTTAGCCGAGCATCTCTTATATATACTTGTTTGCTCGCTTAGTTTCAATCTGCATATGGTAGAGGTCGCAGTGGTTGTTGTACCGGCTTTTCAACTGTGGTTTGGATATAATGTTCCACTTGGGCGTTGATACAAATATCGAAATCTGATTTCGAGAAGACGTCTTGATAATTGTGCAATAGAGTTGCTAAGTATGCCTTTCCTTCTTCATCGGTAACTGATTTTTCCAGATCGATTTCGGCTGGAAGTTCAATATTGTTCATGTGTTCGGTTTGGCGTATTATTTGTTCTTGGAATTGTTCAATATTAGATCGTCGTTGTTCCGTCTTTCATTCCTGCACTTCTGTATCTACCATCGATATTCTTTGTGCATTCTTTATTTTTATCTCACCAGCCCAAGATTTAATTATTGGTTTTCCTCGTTTTCAAATCTTGGTCCAGCTTTTTCTTTTCCATTCGATTTCGTTTCTTTTCGAATCGATTGGTTGCTCTTTGAGCTTTTTCCTCATCGACCACTGATCTTATAATTGTCTCTTCTACTTTACGTATTAGTGGTTGGTCTTCGGACCATGGTGGGATTATTTGTTTATATGAGCATTTACATATTTCGATTTGGTTATCTTCTATTCCTTTGACAGTTTCCATTTCGTTGATCCGCCAACTATGGGGTATCGGTTATCGTTCATTTTGATTCTCAGTTGTTGGTAATCTATTATTAACTCGAAGGCTGCCAAGAAGTCGTGTCCATATATTGCAATCTTTGGAAAATTCTTGATTGCGATGAATCGGATCTTTCGTATTTTCTTTTCCAAGTGGATTTGTACGAAAAAAAGCCCACTGCTCTTTCTGCTAATTCTTCATTGAATCCCACTGCATATAACGCGCTCTCTCTCAGTGGCAAATGTATAAAGTATTTTTCGTATTGTTCCTCACTGATAAATCGTGATTTTCGATCCAGTATCGACCAATACTAGTAATCTTTTATTCCCATTTGCATATGTATCGATGTAGTACCTTGATAACACTGTCATGTCGTTATACGGTTCATGTTTTTGCGACTTGTTGGCTTGGTTCACTTCTATGAATTTTGCTTTCTTTTCGTCAGACGATATATCCTCGATTTTTCCAATTCTTTCTGGAGACCCTTTTGTCGTTCTACCATGCTCGACTTTGATATTGGTTACTCGTTCTTTCGTTTAGTTGGTTCGGTCGATCTGGTAATACTTTGTGTCGATTCTGGCTTTATTGTTGATTTCCTCTTTGGTTCTCTCTTGTATTTTCCCAATATTTCTTGAGAGACATTGTTCTGTCCTATGACCCAACTTTCCACATTTGTTACATCTCGGCGGTGGTTGGTTAATTAACGTTTCTCGAGTTTGTGGTTGTTGGTTTGCCACAGGTGCCGGCATTCTTTATTGCTGTTGCCAGTTAATTTGAAATTGCGTTGGATGTAGTGGCACCTACGTTGGGTACATCACTTGTGGTGTTGATTGTTGTATTCCCATCTGTCTATGATATGTTTGTATTGATTGGGGATAATTCACAGCCATCTGTGTTGGCATCATTGGTATCGGCATCATCTATGGTTGCGCTATTTGTTGTTGTGGTTGCCTTAATCGTATCGGTTGGTTATTCCAACGTTGTGGGCGCTATTGTATTTGTGGTCTTTGCGTCCTTGGTCGCCATATTTGTTGCTCAATGTTTGGTCTTGTTCTAATACTGAGATTCAATCGATTTCATTGTACATCCCGATACTTTGGCCGTTGTTCATTCGTGCCTTGTAATCCTTCGGTCATTTGTTGATCCAAACTTTTAGCTGCCCCCGCTTTTTCTGACAATGTCGTGAAAGTTTCTTCTTTTGTTGCGTATAAGCGATTTCGAATTTCGTTCTTTAATCAAGTTATCAGTGCCGACTTTACAACTTCTTCGACAATTGATTCGGGTACACCTTTCGTAGTAAGATTTCGTGCTCCGTATACTCGTAGCTCGCCCACGAAATCTTAAGCTGTTCTTGTTTGCCGTAGGCTTTGCAATTCGTTCAAGTGATTTGTCATTGTTTTTCGCACGTCAAATCGTTCTTTCAACTTTTTGATCAACTCGCAATAATTGTATAATTCCTTGGCTTTTCCTTTTCCTCGCATTTTTGCTTTGAATACTCGGCGTTTTTCTTGTTCTTCATCAATACCGTCTTAAGCCAATGCTTTTTCGGACTCTTTACGAAATTTCTCGAAACTCGTTTCACCGTTGTACGATTGTAGGTTTCGCACTTCCTTTTCCAATTTGACCAAAATTGCTTGGCCAATTGCTTGTTGTTTTTGAATTTGTACTTGTGGCGTATCTTTTGTTGCCACTTTGATCAACGCTTCGATTAATTGTTGGTTCATTTTCGCTAAGTTGTTATTTTGTTGAGCTTGATTCATTGTCACTTCCTGTGGTTGTTGATACTGGTACACGTATGGTGTTGCTGTTGCTAGTGGTACTCCAGGATTGATCACCAGGCTAGTGGGGATTTGGTTGCCTTGCGGGGCTATCGGTATAGTACCATAACATTGATGTGTCCCGCTTTGCATTACATGGCCTGCTCTTCCTTGATATTGGCTCCAGGTAGGTATTGTTTGAAATGCGCTAAAACTTGTCATGAACGAAGTCTGTACTTGGTTGTACATATTCGCCATTTCAGTTATACCACTATTTATTGTATATGTTTGTGTTTGGTTCCATGCATCCGCATTTGTTCATTATTGGCGCCGAAACGTATTTGATTTGCATTGGGTTTACTTGATTTATATCGCTTTGCATTACATTTGTAACTTGACCAAATTGCATTCGATTTGTATCAATTTTTCTTCATATATACGATTTGTATTGTATTGGTCATTGTTTGGGTTAAATAGCGTTTGATTTGTATTGAGTCGTTCTTCTTGTACGCCCCATTGATCGTTGTTTGCGTCGAATTGATCACTATTTTCATTGTATATATTGCATTTGGTTTGTACCATATTATTTTGGTTTGTACCTATTTTACCATAGTTTATACCGTGTTGGCTTCGGTATACGATTGGTCCTAATTGATTTTGACTTGTGCCAATTTGCACTTGGCTCGCACCGAACAGAATTCTGTTTGTACCACTTCGGTTTTGGTTTGCCTCAATTGTTTTGTTATTCATGGTCGATTGTTGTTGTGGTTCTAGCATTTGCCGGATTTCGACCGTACTCCGTTCTATATTCACTATTCCTTGATCACCGGTCGTAGTTGTTATTTGCATTTGCTTCGGGTTTTTGTTGCTTGTTGTTGTGTATACTTGACCCAAACTAAAGGGTCCGTGATATTCTATTCCTTGTATTACGACTTTTGGTCGATAATCATTTTGTTCTTTGATTGCGATTGTTCATGCTGATTGTCGTCATTTTGTCGTACCACTGTTTTTCGTCATCATCAGTACCTTGCGATTCCATCCTCGGTTGTGCCAATGGAATTTCTAGTTCGTTTAGGTCCTGACTTTGGCACACTTGTTGTAATTCTTTCGTTAAAGTAGCATGTCTCGATATAAATTGCAATTGTTTTCCTTTTTGTCGCTGTAATGTTTGTATTGTTTCCCAGATTTCTTTTTCTGGACCCTCTATATTTGTCATCAACTCTTCCATGCTGGTTTCTTCTTGAAACGTATCGGTATACGTTTGTTGCAAGCCTTCCTTATTATTTTGTTGTTGCTTTCTTTTTGGTTCCGATGTGTTTGGATCGATTTCCAGTATTATTTCGTCGAGTTCTTTCGTTGTATTCGAATTATTTAACATTTCTTGAGTCTTTATACTTGGTATTAGCTCCCCGTTGTCAATGTTCTTTGGTTTGGTTAACGGTTCTTTTTGCGCATTTGCTCCTGGTGGCGTTCTTTGGAGTGGCATTTTTACTGCTTTTTGATTTTAGAACACGTTGCGAAAATGGGGTTTAGTAATTGCTATTACAATATAAATAATTTTTATTTTGGCTAGTAATTTATTTCGGACTGGGACCAATTTTTTATTTTTGACAAAAAATACTGACCAATTATATTTTATTACTACTGTTTCCCGCTTTTACACGACATCATGGTCAGCATGTTACATTTTTAACGATCCAAAGAGATAGGGGTTGGTGGGTCTTTTTATTATGACGCCTATCGGAATTAAAAATGGCAGGGGATTCGTCACTCGAAGATGTGGTGTTCGTACGCGTGGCCAGTAGAATGCCGGCGGGATAGTAATATTGGTCTCAACTTTTTGGCTCGAGTCTATACTACCTCTGCGTATTTGGATATATATAGGTTGTTTCAGCATAAAACCAAGAAAGCCAAAGTTATAATTTTTATTTGGAATTAGTATAATACGTCAATAACTTATTACACGCAATAGTTTTAAACCACGTTAGACACCACTATGTATACCACCTATGCTCCTACTAGTTTTCGAATACTTTTATTTTAGCCACTCGTTTCAACATTGCACCGTTACAATTTCGTTTAGATTTTTATTCGTTTCACTTCGATTTTGGTTGAGTGAGCTTTGCTTTTTATATTTTCTCAAACTCAGGCTGTGAGCACTATTACTCTAAACAGTTATTTGATATGTTAGCTTTAAGTTAGATATTAGTTAGGTACTTTACCTCTTTTGAGGTATGCACGAAGCCTTCGAGACGGATAGACCCGTACGTCTAATTACGAATGATAAAATATTAGGCACTACTACAATGTCTATCGTTTTTGGCATTGATTTTGATAACCGTTTCCGAATACGTATCCTCCTCGGTGCTCAGTTCCAAAAAGCCTCGGTACCGTTCTTCCGTACCGTATTTTAGGTCACGCAGACTTCATGGTACTTTCTCCGTTACTTAAGCGCTCGTTGCCAAAATAATGGTACTTCTTTAGTACCAGATTATCTTCAGCTCTCGCTTATACACCACCAGTTTTCTTGCACAGTTTGACTCTATTTTTGCACAGGCTGACACCAAAATATTGCACAGTCTGACGTTCCGCTTTCGTCATGCACTTTAGCCACTACTTTTCGGTACTCTCGACGATCCTTATATAGTATATACTTTAATTCTTGGGTTAAGTTAGAGCTACCGAGTGTTTGACCTAGTCCTTACCCCTAAATTATCAACGCTATTGTTTAAGGGTTACACTTGAGCGATAGTGATTGGGGTTTAACTTTATCTGTTACGTTACTAACGTTATGGTTTTAACACAACACACTCCCGGACGGCGAGTGCACCATGCGATTATGTAATTGCCTCAACCTAAGTCTTAGATTTACGCTAGTAGTGCCAGTTCTTTTACACGGGCCGACACCGGACGGCTGCCAGACCACGTTATTAAAACTGTATAGTAGCGGTCGACTACTATGCAGTTGAAGTTTGCTCAGCGTATGCCTCCTTACGGATGACGATACTGGTATTTAGGTAAAGTGCTCATGTTTTTGTTCGTCCGGACCAATGCCCTTACTCACCCGGTCTTCTCAAGATTAATGCTTCCACACCGACGACATCGGAGGGCTGCAGACGAAGCAGTCACACTACTAATAATTTAGAGTCCCACCTACACTCTCGCCCTGGTTACCACTCACTCAACGCAAAGAAGGCCGAAAGTTTTAAAGTATTACTAAACCTAGTACGATACTGCTAACTACCCCTCCTACTTTAAGTATGACCACTTCTATCGTTTTCATGAGGAAAAATAATATTACTAAATAAGATAATACTGGAATAGGGTTACTTATTTGTGCTGCCAGCCATTGCTCCTGCTTTCACTCTGAACGCTCTTCCACTCTGATTCGTAAAAGCCCACAGAAAAACCACGCGTTCTTTACGTACCAATATTTTGACAAACAATTGAGCAAGATTAAAAGTGTCGGAAACCCGAGTTTAAGCGTTTCCTTAGATACGTATCAACTGAGCGAAAGGCCCAGTATAAGCTCCTTCTTTTCCACTTAAGTAGACGGTGACGCAATTCTTTATGTTACAAAATCCAGAGCAGAAAAGCAAGCTATACATCCAGCGCTGCCGTTAAAATACTTTTCCTCAACTCTCTATGCTTTCCGATAATCAAACTATAATGCACAAAACCAAAAACCGTAAATATCATTGATTCAATTTCTAAAACTATTAGCTAAGTGATCATGCTGACGCAAATTATTAAATTAACAACAACGTTGTATAAAACCGGAATTGTTTCGATGACAGCCACACTCGTCACGTTCCAGAGATAGACTGATCTGTTACAATAAAAACAAACTAAATTGAACATAGCTAGTAAAAATGAAAGGAAAATATACAAATTAGAAGAAGGAAGTAAGTGTAAAATTTTAGAATTTTATAAAACTTGAAATTTGGGTGAAACATATAATATAGGATTTAGTGAAAAAATAAGAAAAATTGGGATTTTGCCCTGGGAGAGAGAGAAATTTACTAAGGAAAAAACACTTCTCCGTCGCTCAGTCGGAGATTACAACACATATATGACGGTTAAAACCAACACATTTTTAACAACCATTATATCTATTATTCAAAATACTTCCAAGAAACACAGCTTTAAGATAAAAGACACGCTATTGTAGTGACAGCTTTAGCCTAACATAATTGTCTATTGTTGAAATTATATCATTAAACGTTGTGAAGAAAAAGTGACGCTTAGTACGCGTTCTAATCCCACAAAGCGACTTAAAAACATTTTCTTCGAAAATTTCTTCCGGAGATTCCAATTTTCCATCAAAATTAAACATACAACGTGTTTTGCACAAAGCAAACTGACAATGCTGTATAACAAAATTAAAGCATATTTGTTTGCTTTTAGACATTAGTCTTCTTCCTAAGATTAAATCCGATAATTCAATTGTGTTAACATCGGCTATACGTTTCAGCATTGGCGCCAAAACTGTGTAGAAATCGTATGCTCTACTACAGTATGTAAAAACGTGTTTATTTGATTTGTCTACTTCAAACCCTTGTAATAAACAAAAAGGACACGTATATACGTACTTTGCGTCACAGTAAAGTTCGATACTCTATCATTCGTAAAAAGCCGCTGGTGCCTAAGTTTGTAATGTAAGTTCCTCACCTTGCCATCAGTAAATTTTGATTTTGCCCATTCCCACGATTTTTGAACATACCGTTGAGTTGAACACAAGGTTTCTGCCCAGCTTAAATTTGGGGTTATCATGTTTGAAATGTATTTATTATTTATCCACAACCCAAAAATTTGTTTCGGTCTTATTTCCACTATGGAAAATTGTTTACCGAAAATCCAGCAAAATTCCCCTGTTTTCCTGAACCCTGATTCTATTACAGCAAGACGAATTTCTTTATAAAACTTAGGCACAGCCGCAGCTTTTGTTTGTTCTTTGGTTAGTCTCTCTATTTTGCTATAGAAATTGTAAAAGGCTCATTTCCAACTCAGAATTTCCTTAAAAGTTAGGATGTGTATGTAAAAGCTCAAGCGGTTAACTTTAACGCGAATTTCTAGATCTGGAAAGCCGATCGCTCCCTTATCTGGAGGCAACATCAAAATTTGTTGTTTTACAACATTTGCTCTAGATGGGTATCATAGAAAGTGCCGTAATATTTTATAGGCCCTTTTTGGCGTTCTCAACGTTGGCGTTGCAACATTACAAATATAGTTAAACATACACAAATAATAGATCATAGCAAAATGAATCTTCCCAAAAATAGAAATACCATGCGGTGGAATTTTATTTTCTAACCTTTCTATTGAGTCAATACTTTTGCTCAAATTTTCTTCTGTATCGAAGCCCTCAGAAGTCACACAAACACCATAAAGTTTTAATTTTTCTACGACTAAATGGCGCCAGACGTTAGGCACTTGACAGTGCCTGAAGGAATCTAATCGTAATAATTGAGTTTTTGGGAGTTTTAGACGGCTGCCTGATGCCATTCTATACAAATTGAAAATATCAAAAACTTTTTGGACCTCGTTCCAGTTTGTAATAAAAATGCTAGTATCGTCTACGAACTTTGTTATTCTAGTATTTGTTCCACATAACGGTATTCCCGTTAACATGGTAGTGATCCGAATATAATGTGCGACCACTTCGGAAGTCACCATATATAACAGTGGTGATAACAGACAACCCTGACGAAACCCTCTACCTACATAGAAAGGTTGCGATACAAAGGGTTTGCTATTACCGCTGACCTTGTAAAATCTTTTTTATAGATCGTTTTTATAAATTGAATGAAATTTGAGCCAAAATTCATGCTCTCCAACGTTTTTATAACAACATTCCACTCAACCATATCGAAAGCAGCTTGATGATCAAGAGACAGAATACAAGCATCAGCATTTGACTCGTTTACGTAATCAATTACGCACCTCACATGGTTGAGACTGACTTGTATGGTACAAGTAGGAACGGCGCTTGTCTGGTTGGTGTTTTTGCATCACTTTTTCCAACCTTTTTGACAACAGTTTTGCGAAGATTTTGTAGTCTGTGTTAAGAAGTGTTATTGGTCGCCAATTTTCCCTTTTACACCTTTCACCATTACCCTTATATAACAAAGTTATAACTCCATCATATGCCGACAAATTCATCATATCCAATTGCAAAAAAGAGTTGTATAATGCACATAAAATTGGCGAAAGTTTCTCCGCGAAACGTACGTAAAACTCAATTGGAATCCCGTCTAATCCCGGGAACCCCTGTGTAGCCAAAGGGACCCCGACAAAATATACGAAACAGGCAAAAAACAAGCTTCTGACACATAGCTAAGTAATATAAATCAGCAACATTTTAGCCATAAAATATTTTGATTCAGAAGCGAACCTAATCCTTTTTTACCGGTGGCGTCGCACCTTTAGCTTGTACGTATCCAAGCACAACTACACACCACTTAGAAGGTTATGTGTTTACAACGAAATACTACTTTGTGTTAACCATTTTTCTGCCGCTTAATAAACTATGAGGAATTGTCAAGAATTAGAGTAAATATCGGCGCAAGAGTTGCCGAAAACGGTAGTTGGCCCGTTGAAAATTAACTTGTTAAAATGGCATTTATTAATATATGTTGACTGAGTGCAGTGAATGAAACTAGTTAACTGAAGAATTCTTACTACTGGTTGTCAGTTTTTTTGAACATCTCACCCATAAGAGCCCTCATCAACATCCGACTTAAAAACCTGAAATTAACATAACTTCACTGAATTTTTCTTTAAATATTTTTCCATAATTTCGGCAGCACTGTGGATATTATAGCAGAATAGCGTGATTGACCTGCTAAATGTTTGGCCTATAACCGTTGAGTTAGCTCATAGAGCCTCATTAAGTTTCAAATATTTTCATATATTTGTTATAGCGAAGACGTTTCCAGATTTTATTCTACAAAAACAATGTAGAGAATCAATTTGTTTTCGAAACTTCCATACTGATGTTATTTACAACATTGACTGAAGAACATTTTTGAAATTTCCATTTGTTTACATGTCATTTTCTGTTTCTAGAATGTTGCTGCTATGTGTGTTGGTATATAATACTGCTGCCCCGCAGCTGTAGTCAGTGTACCATGAGTACCGAGTGAACCGATTGTGGAGATCGATTGTTTTCTACTTGTTTGCACATAAATCCTTTTACTTGACTCTCGAGTCCTTGTGCTTACCTGCGCTCCTACCCTCGGAACAACAATATTAAAGATTTTTCCTTTTTGGGTCAAAATTAAATACTTAAGGACAGAAACTAACATTCCTTCAGAATGCCCGAGGTTAGTTCTACCACCCTTGGCCAGTCCACCTGTGTCAAAACGGCTGAGCTTGCCGTGTCAAACCCCAGGAAAGAACTCAGGCTCTCTGTCAAAGTGAACGTAGCAAACAAAGTTTTTATATCAACAAAGTAAAAGATTACTGAGCACAGAAGCATATGCAGGCATCAGCGTATATATTCGTTAATCTGAACTATACAAACTATTTCTGTGATATCAGTTAAAACCAGTTTCAGTTATTACACGTATAATATGTTTCTCTCGAAACATAGCTAATCCTATTGCCGTATACAAGAGATAGCTCGATCGGTAGAATGCCTATTTGTGGATCCAATGACAGTCGGTTGTGGGAAAGAAATTAACTCATCTTAACATTTCACAGGCTGCTTTTCACATCACTTCGTCTACACGCTAGTACCCTATCGCTAGTATCCAAATCCAAAATTTCATTCCTAAGCATTTAGGTCGCACTGGAATGTTAGATTCTACTGCCACCTACTTAACGCAGAAACCTGCACATCAACCCAAGCCCTTTCTAATTATAAACATGCGCCCTAACACAAGCTACTAATAATTGTCCTGCGCCACAACTTAAGTCCCTCCTGTTGGAGTGCCACCTGCTTATGTGAATTACTAATAAAAAAATAAAATATATCTAGAATGTAAAATATAAAATATTTAAAAATATATAGGCCAGTGGTAAGTCTTTATGAAATATGGGGGAATAGAATATAGCAGCCCTATATCTGATACGATGTCGGGCAAAGATAGCTCAGTCGGTAGAACGCCTATATGCGTATCCGAAAACAGGAGATTGCTTGTTCGAGTCTCACCCAAGTCCAACTTTTCAGCAGCCGCTTTTCAACTCCTATTCGTCTACACGCTCCTATCGCTAGGCTGAAATCCAAATTTCATACCTAACACTGTGCATTTGGACGAATATTTAGGTGGCGAATGAAGCTTGCTTGCGTAATGCTTGGTTGATATGGGAAATTAGCGTAATTTCACATAAGTCAACATGAAATTTTCAAATTTTTTATATGAATAGGGCAAAATCTGCAAGCTTGAGCCATTAGTCGGATGACTTGTTTGGTTTGAGAAGTTGAGTAGCTCAGGCCGAGCAAAATTGAACTAGATCTCATACCACAATTTATTACTTTTGAATAGCTTCTTGTTGGGACTATTGTAGCCGACGTGGTCCTAAAGGTGTTTAGTCCCACCGTAGATTACACACGAACTACACCAAATATTCACACAAAATTCTCCACCAAGATATCCAATGCTTTAGTAATTTGTTCCTATGGGCTTTATTATATAGCCACTTATAATGAAGGCTATTTATTTCGCCAACTACAACAAATTACAAACTATACAAATTAAACACTTAAACGGCTGAACTGTTCTCACCTTGGCTGCAACTTCGGAGGCCGACTGAGGCCCTGATCTAGCTGCACAACCGCTTAAATACCCGATGTATAACTCTACTCCCAATTTCCTTCCAGTTGGTTTCTCGAAGTGTTCCAAGCTACATAGAAAAGTTTTCCAAGTTTCGCTCTGGTTCCGCTCTCGTAAAATTCTCTCTTAAACCTAAGTGAAATTTAGTTAGAAAACAAGTTTTTACGAATTTCTCCGAATTCTTAAATATAAACAATATTTAAGATTTTATTCGAAGAGCCAGCATATACACAGACACATATCTGCTAATGTGGGCTAAAGGGACTCAACCCTTACACTCAAATTCGATATATTTAAATTCAATACCTTAGGCTCACATTAAACTCTTGTAAATTCGTTTCTCCTGTATAACTCTCTCGAAAATTAGCTAAGTCTTAAAATCCTCCTGCGCCCTGTATAAAAATTCCAGTATAAGCTAAATATTGAATACACATACAGACGTAAAAACACATGTTCACAAGATTCTGCACACATAATAAATTCATAAACATATTTACACATAGTCACACATCTTGTATAGATAGATACACGTACAATACACATACCTTTGCAACACATTTACAATCAACAACCATAGCGCATAGTAAACACTAAATGCATGGCACAAATAGTAAACAACAAACATTTATACAAGCAACCGATGATTTGCTATCCATTCAAATACCTTCAACGATAAATCAATCAAAGCAATTATTCATTATCTAGCAATTCTTTATAACACTCAGGGTCTTCTTTTAACGGAATAGGTTTTTAACCATTGTCCATACTCTATCACTTTGAAACCAATCAACCACCGCACTTTTAACCACTACCGCCATGCTGCAGCATATAAACCCGAAATCACACCAATTGTTTCTTGTAAAAGTTTACAGTTTCTGAATAGATATAGCGTGGCCACCATATACACAGTCATTGAGCAAACCACCGCCGGACTATGACGTGACGTGGATACTGGGCAATTTATCAGTGACATGAGGAAGAGTAATCCATTTTGCCAACAATCGCATTTGCAAATACTTGACTGTTCGACGGAAGTTACAATCACCATTCGCAAACAACCATCATTCGTACACCATACAACAGCGTGTTATGAATTTGAACTCCACGATCATGTAACATAAAACACACAAGCAAAACTACACACTAAGAAAAATATATAACAAAATTAATACTTTGTGCACTAATTTACTATGCTGCCATAAACGGAACACCAAATACTGTTTATATTAACTGGTCTATCAAATCAACCTCATTTAGGAAATACAAAATTTGTAATGATATTTAAAAATTCGTGATCAAAATTCAGTCTATAAATGATTTTTGGTACAACAAATCTCATGTGAAATATTCGATGATTACTTAAAATTAGTATCACTTGCTGTGGTATAAATTTTACAAATTAATTGTAGGTCTACCAGGCATGACATATAGATACATAACCACCTGGCAATATGTTTAATGTGATTCATGACCAATCGACAACGCTTTAGCAAGAAATATAAGTTCATAATTTGCTTGTTGCATTTTATCGCTTGTCCCATTTTCAGAGTATTTCGATTCAATTTTTTTGAAATGTAAAAGTCTAAACCATTTTTTTACCCAAAAATGTCTGCAAAAAAACGCTTTATTGCACGATACTGCGGTAACAGTACACTAGTTTGTCGACAAAATTATTGTTTACGATAGAAATTTATTTTAAGTTTACATTGAAATAAAATACGGATCTCAGGTTTGCATAGGAATTAGCAATCAAGTACAAGTTATTTATTTAGTTCATAAAATATTGAAGAAACATGTAATATATATACATATAATGTGTACATGTAGAAACACCATGTAGTTTCAAAAAGTTGATATTATTTAAGTCTCCAAAATTTCATTTACGTACCGGACCATGTCATTTTAGGGGCAGGTCGTTGTTTCATAAAAAACAGCTTAGGGTTGCACATTCGGACCAACAACTGTCCGCAACGATTTAGTCTTAGGCATTGTATTTATTATGCTCCGCTTAGTAAGTATCGACAATGGCAACACATACGTTTCATATCCGCTTCGAATTATTAAATATTGGCGTACCAAACATCTGTTTCATGTTGAAAACATTTACTATAAAACTTTTTATATAGATTTATTTATTTTTTATACACGTAGGCGATGGTTATTGATGCAGCAAAGCTTTGGTATGAATGTATTTGATTCCAGCGCCCAAAATTTAGCAAACCCGAAGCATAGGCAATTCGACGTTGAAATTATAATATGCGCATAATTTGTGCAGCTTGAGTGTATTATTGTAGTTTATTATTGCAGCTTGAGTGTATTTTGTTCAGTAAACGGCTGTTGTATGAAACAAACATAAAATAAAATTATTTATTTTTCATAACTATATATTTAAGAAATACAGTGTCGTGTTGTTATAATAGAGACTGTTCACAACTAGTCCTGCTACAAGCGCACAGCAAGGAATTTTATTTGTTTCAACTGCACTATAAAAAATGTAGACAACACAGAGGAAGTGATTTGTTTTTATTTTCATGCTGTTTCGAATATAAAGGAAGCATACACATAAACATTCTACATTAATGCGGTTTCTTCTAAAACTTAAAGTTAAATAACCCAAACAATAACCGGCTTGTAGAGACCTAAAATCCGGTACAAGCTTACTTAGATTTAACCTCAAGGCACACAGGGACATTACACCCCTGTGTGTCAGTTTTTTTATAATTTAGCGGCACAGGCATACGAGGATTACTTCCCCTCGTGTGCCTTTTATGTAATGAAGGAGCGACAACAGACGAGGCTCACGGGGACATAAATTCTCTCTGCGGATCAACCTAGGGAACACATATACATAAATATATAGGACCGTTGCGCTTGTGTTCTAGGAATAAGTAAAAATACTGCAACTTCCTTGAGTTGAGTTTTCTTTTTTGAGCTAGAAAATTTTACACGGCAGTGCAAAGACACGTAACACCGAAAGTGCAGACACAAATGTGATTTGACATAAACAAAAATTGTAAGTTCAGGGTGAGATTCGTTTTTACCTATTTTTGCACGGGATCCAACCTTGAGAAAACATATTATTTATGCGCGAAAAACCAAGTCGGGATGGATGGCCATCAAGAGTACGGAGCCCACCCGCAAAACATATCGTTGTACTAACAACTACATATTGAGAAACGCTCACGAGACTATTCAGGGTTGAGTTTCCTATCCCTATTTTTATTATTTTTACCCTTGAGCACTGGATGCATAGCATACACGCGGCGGCATGGCCATTAAACCGGAGCCTAGCCGAAGACAGACGGTAATTATGTATAAAGAACACATATTTAAAAAACATGCTAGCAGAACATCGAGCGTGAGTTTTTTCACTGAGTGGTCCAACACGAGAACAAATCCAAATAAAAACTGTCCAGCCGAGCCCATTGATCATTGCTCACACCCAGCCTTGGTTGAAACTGCCTACCAGGAATGCCGTCAACAGTGCTTCCTCACTGTTGTGTGACCTCAGGTACACGGCTGATTTTCATCACCTGGCTAGAGCAGGGGACATGAAAGGTTTTCCGTGAGCAACACGAGTTAAAACTGAGAAAGCCCCCTCTCTGTTTGCACCAATAAAGACTAGTACACATCCAGTTGTGAAACGCTAAAGTTTTTTAAAGCACAAACCATATAATTTGTCAAAGTTAAAACTAAATTTTAATATTGGATGGGTAGATTAGATCCTTCCTCTAGGTTTAAAAAGTTCTTTTTGAATTTTGGGGATTACTTTTTAATTTTAGCGATTTCTTATTCAAACACGTAGTTTTTTAAGTATCAGCAAGATCCCCGAATTTTCCAAGTTTTTTTAGTTATCCTCCCTATAAAACTTTCTTTTTTAGTGCAATATGTGGACTTAGAACCCTGTTTGTTAATACGTAGCGAATTACACAAAACCCCTCAGATCAACATTTAGGTAATAAAGTTTAGAACCATTTTAAATATCTTTACTGCAATCACGCTTAAATGAGTCAAAATTCTTGCTTTACTTAAAGCTTTGAAAAAGTTCCTTTTTGTTTTTAACATTACGACCTAATGAGGTATTCATACAGTCATTAATACATGGCCCCAGAACTAGCCATAAAAATCTATATTTTTAAATAAGTTAAATTTATTACTCACCTTAGTTGAGCTTACTCCTATATTCCAGTTTGACTCCAATCCAATGCATTATTGCCTTCAAATGAAAAAGCAGATGCATATTGTGCCAATTGATATTTTTTGCACCATCTCCGTTTGATAAGACAACAGTTTGCGACTATGAAAAGAAACTGTATTGGAATCCTAAAAAACCTGGAAACACCAAACTGAGAAGCAACGCTTCTTTATAAACAATTGGCAACGCATTCAACGTATAAAAATTTAAGGTTCCAAATTTTTTTAGTTGCATATCAGTTATTTACCTGTTTAATTTGACCGTAAAACGAAATGCAGCTATAGGTTACTCAGGAAATCTTGATAATACCATACACAAAAGGCGTGTTTTGTTCTAAAAGCTGTGTCGTACGACGTAAAATACAATATCTTCACACATTTCATAATAATGCAGTGTCACAAGAACTTAATTTACTTTGACACGCGACCCTAAAA
Source organism: Trileptium ribeirensis (assembly GCA_030248225.1). Classification (NCBI taxonomy): domain Eukaryota; kingdom Metazoa; phylum Nematoda; class Enoplea; order Enoplida; family Thoracostomopsidae; genus Trileptium; species Trileptium ribeirensis. The sequence goes on from JASANE010013962.1 coordinate 28,315, forward strand.
ATATTTTTGTTAGCAACTATAAACTTAAACTTATTATTTCTCTGCCCCAAATCTAATACTCGAAATGGCTATTAACTTAACGTTCATATATACCAGTCTTATCAAAAATTTAAAACATTTTTTCATTTAGATATATTGTACAAACTCAGATGCTATAAATCCCTTATTCAGATTCAGAAAATTCTATACACTAAGATTCAAAAACTGTAACCATTTAAATTGTTCATTTTCGAAAGCTAGATATGCAAGCAAGAAACGATTAACTATGCATGAGAAAATTACCTTTAACCCTGAGGTATTCTGTCTCACAATATTAATAATCCATTAGGTTCCGAAGCGGAGATGATATTTAACTGGAAATTTAGTTACAGGAAATTTTGTGATGTTTGTACAATAAACAGTCTAAATATAGCCACTTTTACTTAAACCCTTAAAAATATTCAGTTTGCAGCAGGCTTCGGCAATCCACATTTCTAATTTGCCAAACACTACCAACTATTGGCGGCCAAGTATCCCGAAATATCGAAATGCCACTTTCCATTAATACTCTCAATAAAAGAAGATGTAAATAGCATTATTCATTTATAAAAATTCAAATCTACTTGTTACAGAAGTCCCTTGATGTTGCAAAAAACCAGATTTCTATAACCTGGATATATTTTGAGTCAATGAAAAATTGCTTTCTGGGTAAATAATTATGTTATATCGCCCAAAAAGGAACTTACGAAGCCATTTCAACTGGCTTCAATATTTCTTTTTAACAATCATACACATATTTTGGTATTTTGTTGCCAGTGTGCGCGTTAAAATGAATTTGACAAAAATATTATTTGATGTTCCGTATCGCGACCTAACATATAGCAGTTCTTAGTACTCACATACGTACTTTCGCAACCATTCCATTTTTTGAGGAAAAATCATATTTCGACGACGGTATAATAGACACCAGCTTACCGGAATGTGCAGTTGCCCTTGGTTTATTGCCGCAGTTAGAAAACTTCTCTTTCATCCGTAAAGAATTTGAGCTTTGAGCGCAGTTTATACATGGCAAACCGCATTTTGCGTGTCCATCAAGAGTAGTTTGATCCAAAACATATCGCGACACTGCATAGCGCTGTATATCCCGATAAACGTCTCGAGCTCGACGGATCTGTATGACCGTGACCACAATATAAATGTAAAAAAATAGAAAGTAATACCATACGTACAATAACATCATGTTCCATCACATCAACGTTTACATTGGTAGGCACGCGCACTGCAATATACTTCGCGTCCAGGTCATTAAATTTAGCAAATGTATATCTAAACATCAGCGTATTTTCGAATACAACTTCTTTATTTGCACAGGTGAATTGTAAATCCGTAAAATATGAGGAAGAAGTTTTACTTTTTTCAACCCAAAGACATTGTCTTTTCCCCGAAATATCACCTTTGAACAACTTAGTGCAGCATCTCGCTGTTCAAGATTCACAAATGCATGGTTAATCAACACCCGATTTTTTACCGAGAAATCCACATGTATTTTCGTTGGTATAAGGCTATCCACTAACCTCTGTTTAAGTTCACAGGTTTCTACTACAGTTTCTCGGCGTTACCACACTGTCTTCCTCCATATGTTTGGATTGGTTGATGACGTTGTCGTTTATCACATAAACTCCAATCGGTATTTAGATTTTCACACTTGAAATCTGTCTTAGAACCCCTTCGGGTTCCCACATTTCTATTCATACAGGGCATAGTAGCGTAGAAAAATTATCAGTGCTAGTTAGCATAACTCCTGCCGAAGCTGATTTAATTTTTTTCTTACACAATCCAGAATTTGGAATTTTCAAATAAACAGCAGATATGTCAATGCAGTCAAAATTTTCAGTCGAGTCCAACGGTTGATTCTTTAAACATTTTTATTTGAGATTCACTACAAATGAATATTAAGTTTGGTGCAAACGCTTCTGTCTTTGTTGCACATATAAAAATTTCAGTATACTCTTGCTTACTAGCCTCAGCTATAGCCGCTTCAAATGACACAAGCCTGACAGTTAACACAAGTCGTCGAATTTTTTTGATTAATCCGCACATTAAAATTTCTAAGGCAATTATATCCCTAGTTTCCTTGGAGAATGTAGGATAAGCTTTCGTAACCAGATGTTCAACATATTTTGCATAAGTTTCAACTGACTCATTAAATCTTTGCAACCTCTCTCAATTGTGCCCCATAATAATATGTGACATAGAGTCAAGCTCAACAGTGTCTTTTTCCCCGCCGACTTCGCGGTGCCCATTCCCACCGCTGTGGTTTCGCTAGATAGTAGATAGGGACAGTAGGAATCTCGTTAATTCATTCATGGGCGACACTAATTAGATGACGAGGCATTTGGCTACCTTAGGAGAGCCATAGTTACTCCCGCCCGAGTTCGATACCATAGTTTCAACTAAACAATTTTTCAATAAATCATAATTTTTCTTTGTTTCACCAGAGATGCATTTCCATTTCCGAGCAGCTTCGCTCCGCAAAAAGACTGGTAGTATACGAGCCATCTCATCTTTTGACCAATCATTAGCAAAAGAAATACGTTCAAAAATACCTATCCATTTATAAAAATTAGCAAAATTTGTAACCTACCTTGTTGAGTTGAGCGCATTCCATTGTTTTCTGACGTTCTCGTACCTGGGGTGAGCAACGAGAAGGAGGGCTTCGAGTTTTCGATCCCACCGGGTCCTTCCTTCCAGCCGCGACAAAGTGTTAGAAACTCAATCTATATGGCCAGCAAAGTTGCTAAAATGTTAAATTTGGCAACATTAATTTGATTTATGGCTTTGCAAATACATCGAGAAAGGGTATAACAGCTTTCGCATTTGGCATTTTTATAGTTTTAGTTGCAGGCACAGTGCTAAAACCTTCTATATATATTTTCGGGCTTGCACAACACTGCAAAAGCAATTGCATTGTCGCAGTGTGTTTTTAAGCGATAAAGACCATGTTGAAATTTACGATTGGTGATGAACATCGATATTTCGTATTTCTTACCTGATCTGCCAATGTCAAGGTTTTCGTTCTCATCTGAAATTTGTGTTGAGGTTTCGGCCAATAAAAGCTAGCCGACCATTCATCGGCTGAAAGTTATGGCTTGGAGTTTTCTGTCATTTGTAGAGTAGGGGCAGCGCAGAGAATCACTGATCGGACAGGGCTTTAAACGGGGGCAACAAATTATTGAATTCTTTTACATCTAGTGCTGAGACGATACCCTGAAAACTGTTCCAACTCACGATTGTATGGTGTGCAAAGGTATATCGGGAAATGTTAAATGTAGGATTGCAGCGACTCCGAACTTTCAGACTGTGACGTCGAAGCCTGGCATCAGGAGTAACAGTGTCGAAGCGAGAAAGTGGCGTAGTATTCAAACTGTATCCTGTACGTCATAATTTAGTCGGCTCGAACTCTTCAAGTTTCCAGGGTTTACAGTCGTAAACAGTGTAGTTGTTCGCTATCCGGCAACAGAACATTATCAAATAATAACTTTGTTCGTTTTAGCTGGGCACTTCAAGCAGCTTAGTGTCACTCTGGTAATGTAGGCACTAACTAGTGGAATCATACCCCAGTCGCTGTCTTAGAGGGACTTTGTAGATAGGTAGCTTGGGTTATGTATTAAAAATCAAAGTGAGCCTTCAAGTCCTGAATGATTTTATCACATTTACAGACGGCTTCAGCACAATAGCGTAACGGTTTTATATGTCAGCGGATGCTCCTTTTGTTCATACATGCCGACGGTCGGTCATGCCAGGGGGGGTAGAGGCCCCCACAGGGGGGGGGGTCGCGGCCATCCCAGGGGGGGTAACCCCTCCTGGCCGGCCAAATTTGTCTAGGGGGGTCGATCTCGTGAGGACCTTTTTTTTGGTCCTCGCAGCCGTTAATACTATTATTAACCCTATATGAGATGGAAATGGAGGATATAAAAAAGTCTGTTTTCATCGTTACGTGGTTTACTAAAAAGGAAATTGTCCAGCCTTCCACATTCCTTGATTGCAGCAGCCACGTTTCACAAAACTGTTACCGACCATATTCATTCGTTTGTTAAAACGGCTTCGTCTTAAAACCATTTAATTTAGCCGTGTGCATTTGTGTGGTTTTCACTTGTACCGATGAAGAAAGACTAAATATACACGTTTATATTTAGTCTTAAACGATTTATCCACAGAACTACTTTACTTTTAGCGACCAAACCCAATCTAAAAGAATGCCAAAAGACTTAACTTTTATTTCAGGGAATGACGTCGTCAACAAAAAGCTTTCCACAAATTTATGCTGCATATGCACCACTAGCAACAAGCAGGTACAATTTGCGCAAGTTTTTGCACTAAGGTCAAGCTTTAAAACTCGGACAGCGGTCAAGTCACCCTCAGGGGAGGGGGTGCTGCGCACCCCCAAGGGGGGTAAAACCAGCCGGGCCTTTCGTCCCGGGGGGGGGGTCCGGACCTCAGGGGGGTAATCCCCCTACCCCCCCTGCCGGCATGTATGCCTTTTGTTGTTTCCAATTGCTGCTCAGTACACTTACTTCCATGATGGAATAAACGTAGTCGGGATCAAGTTCCAAAATGAAGAGAACTGACGATATATAAGGTTATTATTGAATCACCTGGCTATTGCTCGATATCATCTGAAGCCGGTGATCATGTCAGCAATATCCAAGGACTTGTGTTTGTACGCTAGATATTGGTATCGTAAGCGAATTTATGAATTTTGACGCCAGAATAATTATCAATGTTACTGCTACAATACAGCAAGTGCACATTGCCCAAAACAGGTCCTCGTGGGACCCCACTGCTGACAGCGGTGGAATACCTCTGACATCCATTCACAGCGACTGCTTCATACCTGTTATAGATGAAGAGCTGTATCAATGCTAGAAAATGTTTCCTGATATAACACATAGCCGATTTACGTTTGAGAAATTTGTGCGGCGCGCGTTAAGAAGCCGTTAGATTATACCATAAATTCACACATCCACTAGCCAGTCCATGGAATCAAGTAGCTCGAGTTAAGCAAGACCGAATTTGAATTAAGCCGAATTGAGATGGGTGAAAATTAATTGTAGTCAGTAAAAATTGCCATGGGTAAGGTGGTAAAACGCGCTGAACGGTACAAAACCCTCATCACCGAAAAATTTGACACTTTTGACCTTTATTACTACGATAGATCGAGCTGAATTCTAACACGTGGGTTAGCAATTGAACATGCGGAAACACTATTTATGCAACCTAACTAGGGTCTGCTGGACTATGTTAGTGGCTGCCAGGCTTATGCAAATATTAGCGCCTACCACCCCACGAAAATTGACGAAAATGTTACGTAGTGTTCTGCAAGGAATATGGACTAAATCAAGTTGAAAGAATTCACTAAGGGTGTATCTGCGAATGATATTTGCCCACTGATTTTCAGTTACCGTGAGAAATATATTAACGTGACCTAATTGACTTCATCCTGGTTCAATACAAATACAGTGGCCCATATCACCTTTAGGTGCCGGACGGTATAACGTTAGAAAAAATAACAGCATAGAGCGAGTGTTCGGGGGGCGGCAGCTGCCCCCGACTCAGGCTTAGGCTTAGTGTGTGTTTTATATAGGAACTTAGCTTAGGCTAAGACTAAGGCTTAGGCTTAGTATATCAAGAACGGCATGGCCTGCATTTTACTTCCGCACCTAAAGGTTACATTGGCCCCAACACAGTTAGCAAAGCTGGTCAACGTTACGTGAAATATGCGTATTTTTATTTGTGTCCCAATCTATGTTACCTCTAGGACTATTGTAACAAATGCATACTAAATCATACATGACGGCAGGGGGGTAGGGGGGTAACCCCCTGAGGTCCGGACCCCCTAGGCCGAAAAGCCAGGGGGTAACAGGCCGAAAAGCCAGGGGGGACCAAAAAAGATCCTGACGACCAATCCCCCATAGGAAAATTTGGCCGGCCCGGGGGGTTACCCCCTGGGATGGCCGCGACCCCCCCCGTGGGTGGCCTCTACCCTCTGGCATGACCGACCGCCGCCATGTATGTACTAAATAAATTCCTAAGATCTGTGCATTGATATAACGCAATCACAGATGTCTTTATTTCGCAGTGCCAGATTTACGGTGTTGAGAAGTTCTTCGAATTCGTTTGTGTCAGAACAAAATCGTTATCTTTTCCCCGTGAGGGGTTTTTTACATAGTTAAGAAAATATTGGGTATAATATATACAGTTATATTTGTGTTTGCGTCTCGTAGCAGAAGTAATCACGCGGTACTATGCAGGTATTTCACAACCAATTTGACATATAAGTGGCGGAAATACCTTTGCAGTACTATTGTGTTATATAATAAATACATAGCTAATTACAGTTTATGTTGCATCAGTGTTTGCAGTAGTTTAAGTATCCGTATAAACAACATAATTATAACATAAATTTCATAGTTATATCTATATATCTGGCTTCACCAAATAGTATGGAGAAGGGCACCCAGGTAATATTGGCCGTAGCTAGTATTTATTCCTTCGCTCACGCCCCCAATAAATATGGGCCTTCATCAATTTATGCTTCAGGTGCTCTTTCCAGCACGAGTAAAAAATTAGCGAATTTTTGAATGGACTAAATTATGCGAATTTGCTACTTTGGCTAAAAATTATCGCGGAGGGATACAAGTCTCTACTTTTATTCTAGATATGCACTATTGCAGTCAGTACTTATATTAGCATTGTTAAGTGACAGTACTATTACTTATGTGTTGAACTGGGTATCTTCCACATGTACTGAGATGAATTGACCTCAAGTAATTTCAGTTCTCTAGTTACTATCATCGTAGATCACACAGTTCATGTCTACTGGTAATTTGGAGAAGCCGCTATATAAAATACATTCCAAAGGTTTTTGACCCAAAATGGTTTCGCAAGGATTTTTAGGAAAAATTCACAGCACAGAATGTTTTTGAAAGGCATTCGGTTTGATTCTCAGTTTTTGAAAGGCATTCGGTTTGATTCTCACCAACAACAGTGACACTTCGAGCATTTAGTTATTGTTCTGGTACCCAGGACAGCTTGAGCTGAAAATGTTGTCTGTTGTGCAATGTACGGGTTAAAAGAGCCGGGCCACCGATTGCGTTTTGCTTTTCTGGCATGCCTTTACAGGTACCTAAAACACTGTAATAGGACATAACGAAAGTCTTATGAACGATAGCCTGCAGAAAAATTATTTAGATACGACGTGGAGATCGCTTATTTGGCAACAGTCCATGGAATATTAGCTCCGTATGGGATCGGCAGCAATGTCAGACGACAGGCGAACAAGTGCCACCAAGAAGGAATATATATTAAAGACCGTGAGTCGTTCGCCGTTCGCAGAAACAATAAATGTAGTACCGTCGACGAAAAATAAACTAGAACTCATTACTTGGAGAAGGCAACTATAGCGAAGAAATTGCCAAATTTCCTGAGTTGATTAGTAAACCCCGAAACGTTTTGATAAAGAAGATGTATTGCGCTCGCAAAATGACGGAGAAAGAAGTTTCTTTATGCTGTTTACCATGTTATTGCTCTATATGTCTTTAGTGTTCCGTTCCGTTATGTGCGATATAATTAAAGGATAAAGGATAAAGATGCAATTGGCACTAGGTGACAATCCGGGTTATTACGCCGAAGCATTGTGTGTAGGCTGGCCGTGATGATTGCCCATTACACCACCCATCATCTTATCCGCCTACACCAAGGTCTAGTACCTGTTTAACGCACAGGTATTGCGAAGCAATTGTGGCTGAGTCCCTTGCCCAAGGAGATTAGCGCGACCACTGGATTCGAACTCCCGACTTCACGATCATGAAGCAGGCGCTCTAACCACTCGGCCACGCCGCCACTGCGATATAATTAATATGCTTAATATCAGGACGAAAGTGTTCATAGGACTCGCCACGCAAGCCGAAACGGTTAGTGATGACGACAATTGTACTATATATATATCATCTTTACGCAGGGAAATCAATGATGATTCGCCAATACCATTTCCTGTGGAAACTGCGGCTGCTAAGGCCGTAATATCAGACCTAAAAAGACACCGCCCTAGCCGCAGTATGGAAGCAAAAAACTTGCCTCGTAAGAGTGATTAAAAAAGTCGGATAAACATGCAATTGGCACTAGGTGACAATCCGGGTTATTATGCCGAAGCATTGTGTGTAGGCTGGCCATGATGATTGCCCTTTACACCACCCATCATCATATCCGCCTAGACCAAAGTCTAGTACATGTTTAACGCATAGGTACTGCGAAGCAATTGTGGCTGATTCCCTTGCCAAGGAGATTAGCGCGACCACTGGATTCGAACCCCTGACTTCGCGATTATGAAGCAGGCGCTCTAACCACGCTGGCCACGCGGCGGAAAGAGTTATTTCAGTCGATCAGTATTCCAATACAGTGTCTATAGAATTCGGGATATCCAAGAATTTGAGTTCTGTATCTGTCAATTGATAACGAAGCAGCTGATATTCAGGATGCTAATACTGAAAAAACATGTTAGCAATAGTGTCATTGCGGAACAAATTCGTGGGACGACAAATTAGAATCATTCTAACGACAATATAAAGTCGGTCAATGGGCGGTTTTTATTATATAAAACTTTGAAATAAAATTTCTTGCGCGGCAAACCATAACGAATTCGGTTAATCTATAATGCCATAATGTATTTTAGCACCAGATGATTGACATAATAATAACAGTAAACAGCTACGTATATCTTACCTATTTCGTTATACGTTAAACAGGCGCGTTTTTAATATATACATTTATATTAAAATTTTAATATATACATTTAGTATCCACATAAAAGCATGTTCGGTCTACTTGTGAATTGTAGTCGTGTTAGATCCAGATTTCTCAAGTTGCTAGGAAAAAGATTTCACAATATTGGACCCAGAGATCGCAAAATGTTGCTCCTACAAACGTCAATGCAAAGAATTTGACTAGCAGCTAGTCGGGACACGGATGACAACTGCAACACGCTTCTAAGCAGTGGCGGCGTTTCAGAAGAGAGCACTGAAAATGATAGTTAAAACTTTATACAGTATGCGCTTTTCCAAGCGTAACCAGTGCAGATCATGTTATATTGGGGTGATATGCTCTCGGATTCCGCTTCGGGAGAAAAATCTGACAGCGCTGTGTAGCACCATCTGAAGCGGGTGAAGTCGTATGTTTGGCGGCTGATTGTACAATGAGAACGACTAATGCTATCATAATCATGAGATCAGTATTATCATCCAGTCTGAAACGTACGTAACCGTCACATTTCGCTAAGTTGCCGCATACTAGTTCGGGATGAGTTTATTTCATGCAAATCAAATTTAATATATATGCGAGTCTAGTGTTACACGCAGTAATTTAATTGAGTCTGAAGGTTTTACAATTTGATCAGTCGCTACAATAATCAACTATATGCACACCGACTGAAGTCGATTAACCTAGTTTTGGCATAATGTAGCCGCAATTTGTTGTTCGCAAACAAATCTCCAAACGCAGTCATTATAAGCTCAACTCAACGAATAGTTTCAGCTACGCTGCTACTGTCAAACTGTTTGTAAAACTGGATGTAGTCGTCGTAAGCGTGTGCTTTAAAACCAGTATTTGTCATAAAGTCAAGTACAAGTGCAATATAGATGTTGCACAATAGTGGGCCAAGAACGCTTCGTTGTGGAACACTACATGTGGTTCTTACCATTAGCGACGTTTTATCACCAATTTTGACGCTATACGATCGGTCGTTTATGTATGATTTAAACCATTCAATCGATGTTTTTGATACACCAATGCTGCACAAACGCCGGAGTAAAAGCTGATGGCAACCAACGGAGAGGTCCAGCGATGCAAGCAATGTCGCTTTTTTCTCGCCATATTGTATCGTATGTCGGAGCGTATTTGAAAAAGAACTGTATCTGGTGAGAAACCTTTGCGATAAGTCGACTGCTGGAGCTAATCAGATGGTTAGCCTAGAGTTCTTTAAATAGTACCGTTTCTATCAGCTTGGATAAAAATGTCAAACTAGAAATCAGTCGGAGGTTAGCAAAGTTATTTGGATCTACAGTTGGAACTTTAAGTATCGGTGTTACCACGGCAAGTTTCTTTCGCGCTGGGATACATGTTGAATTAGGGACGAATTGATAATAGCAGTTAATATTGGACCAAAAATGATCAGTATATACATTGTTTTATGGCGGCGGAAGCAACAGTGTCAAGGGGACTGCGTTTTGAGCTTTTTGCAGTAATCAGATGACGTGCACCTTCTTCAGTTAGAGGCAATATTTCAAATTGTCCAGTTCTGATATTCATAATTTACTGGTCATGGTCGCTTATAGTAAAGGTGTGCCGCATGCTCAATATTTTTTCACTAAAAGAGCGAGCTATGTCAGCCTTGTCGGGATGTACTTGATGTTTCCTATGACTTTGGACTATCGAGCTAATTTCTTTGAGTGTACGACGCTAGTCGTTTACGCCAAAACAAATTTAGATTGTTTTGGCACAGTTTTCTCTGAAAGGTTTTCGCTGCTCGAAGTACTTATCACGGCTTGCATGATTCGAGAGTCGACGTCTCAATTTTTCTAACGGACATTAGATTTTACCCAGCGACATTCGTGTGAAACCACTGGCATTCCGGGCACTCATGATTTACTTTACTTCTCATCGGAGCGCGGCGGTCAGCGGCTGTTTGCATAGATTCAAAAAAACGTCGATTACCACATCTACAGTAGTAGTGTTGCCATGCAGTGGCACTGCAGTCATGAAAGTAGTTATGGCATTATTCGCGAACAAGTGTGCATCCAGCTGTTTCCATTGCCGGAACTGAAAATGTTTTTGAGTCCTGAGTGTCTGTTTTGCACCACGCACAAAGAAAATATTCAAATGTTGATCCAAGGCAAAGCATCCGGTCACGTGTAAATCCATAACAAGTTTACTGTTAGATCGGTTCAGTACCAGTAGAGTATATATACTAGCGAAGCTCGCTTGCGAGCCAGAATTCGAGTGGTAAGAACAATCCCCCGAAATCTGTTGTAGAAAGCACACACAAACAAAGCCTACACACAATACGCAGGTGCAGCATTATATAAACAGTGAGTGATGAGTCATAGATACGCCCGTCTCTTTTGATAACCAACCTATGAAGTAGACAAAACATCATACAACGAGTACAAAAACAATGAACTAACAGTTTAATAATTCAATAAAACCTTAAATTGACTGTGAAAAGAACGTTAAAGAATTCAAACCGACACTTGAGAAAAATCTCATTTTTCATACCAAGTATGAAGCAGAAGTGTGAAAAATATTTGCCACACAATATTTTTAACACTTGCAATGAGCTTGTTGGTCCAGAACACCCCATATAAGATACTAAAAGCAACAAAAAACACACATTAGGTGCATTTCCCACGACTTTTCACTAAATATGAAATTTGGCGCCAACTATAAGCTTATAGACTCCAGATTGGGAAGTAGTTGAAAAACTTGTTATATATATCATAGGAAAGCCGTGGTAAAGCTACATGGAATAGGCCTATTAGTTTGCGAATATTGCCTCGTTTACTTATTGAGAAAAGTCGCAAAAACTGGAGGGGGTGCCCGAAAAATGGGCCAAAATGACTTCATTTTGCCCCACAACTTTTCCCATGGGGAAAATTCAAAAATCGGGCTCCGTCACTACACCTAAATCGATCATTGCGGTCCGAATGAGCTATAGTGCATCAAAATCCGCCCAACCATTATCGAGATCCAGGTGCGACAGAGACACACACAGACAGGACCTCCTCAACCCCCTCCAAAGCCAAAATTGTAAATTCTCGTTCCACTCGAATTCAATTACCATGAATGTGCATTGTTTCATTGACTTGACGTACTGAAATAAATCAAACGATTCAATGGTACTTAGCATTAGCCATACGCTAGGGAGTAACCGGAGTTCCGGTTCCGGCGAAAATCCTGTTCCGGCTGCGGTTCCGGCAAAGGGCAAAAACCATACCAGAACCGGAATTCCGGTTTGAAATTTTTTGTAATGAAATTTTCGACATTTTTGCTTCATCTGTGGTCCAAACATTATGTAATTCATACACAATGATCAAATTTCAATACAACCAAGCAAAATATAAAATTAACTCAGCAATTTCCAGTGTGAAACGTAAGTAGGACACATAATTTTAGCAGGAATATTTATGTTAACCAGCAGGAGCTAACAAAGCAGCTATTTTAGCATATTTGTAGCAGCTATTTTACATCTTCAGACGTCTGCGGAGTATGTTAGATTTAAACCGGTCCAACTCGGTAACAGAATATGGATTATGTAGAAGTACTAAGCTGTAAGCTTGGCTAACATAAATTGCGTCAGGCACAAGCCAATACGCTTGCAAACTTTGCAAATCAGTCTACATTGAAGTAAAGTAACGTTATCTGTAACGCAGCCAGAAACTGCAGCCTTGGCAATGAACTGTATTTGTTGAAACTGTGCGAGCAGTATAACAGTTGGTCTCGTTTATAGCATTGTGATTAGAAATTTATCATCATTATCATTCAACTGACGGACACTGGTTGTTCAACGCTAGCTTAAACAGTGTCTCTGCCCACTGAGCACAAAATTATAGTATATATATACCTTCTATTTATTTTATCTTAGAACCATATAAACCAATAATTTCAAGTTTCCTACAGAACAACAATTAGCAAACGAATGTATGTGTAGTAAAAGGAGGCGACTGTAGACACAGCGAAAGTGTTTATTCCACGCTCCATGCGTTATAAGCACATTCATTTTGACGCAACGTACGCAAGGATGTATAGTGGCAGGCATTTTTTGCTCTGGGTGTCCAAAACCTGACATATTGATCAATTAATAAACATTATAAGCTTAGTCAGTCTCTTTAAAGTTTCAAAAAAGCAATAATGCCAAAAGTTATTTTTAACTCATTTTAAATCCATTGTACCTGCATTTCTTCGTTCATCTGTTTTACTCTATATAGGTTTAGAAGACCAGATTCCGGATCCGGTTTAAATGGACGGTTCCGGTTGTTGGTTCCGGTTCCGGTTATTCCCTGATACACCCATTAAAATTGCCGAGAATGGTCAACTCATTGGAACTAATAGATAAATGAGCAAGAAAATATGCAAATTCGTGGCAGAAATGTGCCATATCTGTCTGTGGGAGTCTTAGATTACCGCACTTGTAATCCTATGTTCTCCTATGGAAGCCATTCCAACAATTGTTCAAAGTCCGAGTAATGTAATGTGTTGATGTTACAGAAACTGACGGCATCATTTATGCGAAATATCACAGCAAGACTACCTCCACGGCTACGGTATTATGATCATTTTTGGCGTCTCGGTATTTTCATAAAATTTTTGGTCGGAAATAAGTATATATACTGCGAAAAACAAAGCAACAGATCATGATTCGGCTTGGTGTTTTACGACATAAATGCAGTGCGCCATTTACTTTTTTGCATTCTTATTGTTGCTACCGAATTTGGCGTAGCTTATCGTTCATTTGCGTCCGTTTTTATTCATGCAGTTATTGAAAATTAGTTTTTTTAACAGTTACGACTGGTATGTACATTCTGGCTTCAACGTTTGAGTTTGTTCACCCCATACAAAAGCTCACGATACAAGTAGACTTTTGAGCAATTTGGGTGCTACTCGGGTTAATAATTGCTCTGTTTCAGGAATTACTGGTCAGTATGTAAGCCGGTGTCTGTATATGTATTTTATTTTGTATTCATTGAACTTTGTAACTACAGTGTATTTCTTATTTGTATTCAAAATTATTTTCATTAAGTTCAGTATTTATACTTACTATTCTGATTCAAGAACAAATTCCAAAAATTCCGGTGAGGTCGGTTTTTTGTTCCTCCCTGAAAATTGTTCATTTACATGGGAAAGATAAAGTCAGTTCATTAAGACAGATTAAAGAGTTTACAAAGTGGCTTCAGTATTACTTGTCGTTATTCAGCTAAAACATATTTGACACCCCATCCAGAACACGAGCAGTCGTTTTCCTTATTAACTACAATATTGCATCAACATCTTCTTCTACACACTGTATCTTAATAAAACGTTCTGAAGTTCTATAGCGGATTTTTGGGCTAACAAAATGATGTTCATTAAAGACAGATACGAAGTAGGTATTCGTTGAAAGCATTACTGCCATCAAGAGATGATGTACATATAGATCCGTCAGTATAAACGATGGGGCCAATTTTTGGCGGAATACGACACTTTTTGAGCGTAATTGAAAAAGACTTTATATCTACATCAATATTGGAAGCTAATTTACGCTCAAACTGACGAATAGACTGCTGCGAATGATAATCAGCAGCTTCTGCTTTATATCTATAGTCTTGCCAAGCAGCTTCAGTGTTTGTTTTCTTGAAACGTCGGAAAGAATTATGTTTTTGGAATAAGGATTCCCAACAGAGACCGTCTGCCCATACTGGTTGAATAAACTCACGTATATATCCTTCACTACTCCGGTTCCAATCTCGAATAGTTTTCCGACACGTAAAAGTTGTTGGCCTGGATGAAACTTTTGTATTCAGACAAAACTTCACGCAGAAATGATCAGATGATCTAAGATTGGCTAATATCTCGACGTCATTAACACCATTTTCATCATTGGCAAAAACTAAATAAAGAATATTCGCACCTCTTGTACACTCTGTTATGAATTGGGTCAAATTTGAACTATTAACAAAATCCATGAAGAGATCGTCAGCTGGTAGCCAGTTTGCATTAACCCAATCTATATTCTGACGATTAATGTCACCGCATACACAAGTCAACCATACATCTTCACTGACAGAAATTTGATGAAAGAGATCGTGAAGATGTGCATCGTTCTCTGCAGAAGATGACGGTGCCCGATAAATGCATACATGAAGTATAATAGTGTGAGGTGCACATGAGATTTCGCAACAAACAGCATCTTCAAGAACACTGGAAAATCGGGAAGACTTGCGGCAGGTGATGGATGATCGTAGAAGGATCACGAACCCCCACCGCGCCTCCCTCTATCACAGCGAAACATATTATAGTTCGGAACTCGTTGTCGCCGTTCAAACCGGAGGCCTATGTTTCAGTAACACATACGATATCAAAATCAGGTTTATATATAAATGATTCCAAATCACATATTTTCATTACTGAACTCGCGTTTATAAGCACACACTTGTATCCAGTAAGCATAATGTTGCAGTTGTCAGCCGATACACCATTTACTCTATTATCATAGGCTGTAGTACAGTTTATTTGATAACAGATATAACATATTAATCCACATATATTACAATAACCATTTACGGGCGTGATAATATTGTGTGTGTCTCTAGGGGTAGAAGAAATATTTCGTACTTCATCAGTATGGATGTCTTTAATTGCTTTTATCAATATAAATATTAGGCAGAACACTTACCACATTTATAGGAGAATGCTCTGGGCCCCCGAAACATTAACTTGGGCATTATTAGGAATACCACTATTGTTGACAGCTGTTGATCTTTTGTTTGAAGCCCGACGTTTTGCCCTTGCCAAATAAAATGCATCGTTTTCACTTTTTATTTTATCCGGATTAATATAACATTTGTTAAACTCGCTTGTAGATGGTAAATTAGGGGGTGACATAATTGAAGACACAGCAATATTTATATAGCTATCATTATTGAAAATAACCTTAAGAAGCCTTGGCTTCTTGTTTGATTTTGGCTTGCCAAGACAATACATAGCTACACAACACAGTTATTTATATTACACTTAATCCCCGCCTGTTCCATCATATGACTCACTTTTTCTTTGTCATACAATTTATGATTGGCTGCTACATTACTGGACGATTCATTCAAACCCGCTAGTATAATATTTTGTTTCGCCGTTCACGATCTTGAATCTCATTAAAAATACGCTCGGTAATCCTGGATTCAACACTTAGATTCATACCACCATTACTATAGTCATAAGGAAAGCCAGCATTACTTGCAGCAACACCTCCATCTAGACTAGGAGACACGGGGGGCAGCGGGGTCCGATCTAGTAGGGCATCATCTAGTTTGTCGATAAGTTGACTGACCATAGCCTCTATTTTTTTATTTTCTTCAAGCTTGGCTTGATTTTCCTCAAATTTTGTCAGGCGTTCTTCGAAGGCCTGAATTTTTGGGAGTCCTTCATCAATATTTTGAAGACACGATGGACAAAACCATCGAATATTTGATTCGGGTTTGCAGGCCTCCGTGATAGTGCTGCTGCTTACTTTAGCACATTTTCGGTGACAGGATTGTTTACACTATCCGCAAGCAATTTTGGCATCGACCTCCGTGATGTCCAAACGACAATATCATCATTTGGTTCTAGCATTTTGATCACCAGTCGACGGTGTACGCATTGTAGACATTGTACATCAACTAATATTATTTATAGAAACATACAATCTGAGTTCAGAATACTCATGATCGCTTACCGCGCGAGTAATACTAGATATTACATTTTTAGCTTGCTGTTGGACAGGGAATGTTTGGCTGTTTTGTTATTTATATATTTCGAAAGCTTACGTGTATTTGGTCATTTGAGGGTGAAATTCGGGTTTTGTGAATCCAGTTTGCGCTGTAAATGACCGTAGCATTACGTTTATTGTGAGATGCTTATATATTTTTCTCTTGGCGACTTTGAAAACTTGTAGCTAGCCACTGAACGCATAATACTAGCCACGCTCGCTCCGTTCCCGGTTTCAAAACGGTAATGAAAGATTTACTGGTTTTGAAGGGTTTGGGTGTTTTCATATCTTTCATTCGTTCTGAAACAATTTTCTGTATATACCTACTAGATTCATTATTTCAATACTCATAGACATTAGAGTTTTTATGTCAATACTACGATTACTTTTTCTTAAGTAGTTGTTGCAGCAGTTGTTGGATAGAAGTAAATTCTTTGCATATCCCTCTCAACTTAAACTTTGACTGCACAGTTGAAGCAAGATTGTGTATATATGATGTGAGGAATGTTTGGTCTGTTTATTAAAAATGAAAGACCAGGTTTCTCAAAAGCGAGGTACGTAGCCTAGTCACCGTGCAAAAGGCAGTTTTATATAGACAGAATTAATTGCTATACAGATATTTGTTTATATATAAGCAATACGTAACTGAACGAAGTAGATACA